>JAJEJO010000174.1:792503-857277 GCA_020662805.1 Glaucomys volans | reverse complement strand
ATGTGCCTATTGCAGACATTGGCTGCCCAGGACCCCTCCTATTTCCACAATGATGATACGATGCCAGGTTCATGACGATCCTTGGACAGCTGCAGGCTGGAGAGTGGAGACAAGCTGAGGCACCAGGGAGCGTGGTGTGTTTGTTGTCTGGGACGGCCACAGCCTTTGTTGGTCTAAACAGCGAAATTTACTCTCACAGTTTAGCGTCTTTACGTCCATGATGGAGGCGTGGGCTGGGCTGGATTCTTTTGAGGCCGCCCTTTCTGGCCTGCAGATGTCCTCTCCCTCCCTGTCTTCACGCGTCTGTCCTGTGTATACCCACATCCTAAGCTCTTCTCACCATGAAACCAGGCATGCTGGATTAGGGGTTACCTGTAGGACCCCGTTTTAATGCACAGCTTCTCTGGAGACCCCATCTCCCATCTAGACACATGCTGAGGTGGGGGGTTAGGACTTCGTATCTTGGGGTACATGACTCAGCTCTTAAGATTGGCTTTTAATCCACAGAAGTGGAACGGGAACCCAGACCTTTGGGCACATTCAGCCCTTCATTCACCTACGAACTTCTGGTGACTGGCACTGCCGATGCAGGATCAGTGCACACAGTACTGTCCCTTGGGGTGCTTGCTGGGCGGTTGGAGCAGTAATCACAACCCAGAGACTGAAGCTGCTTCACCCCCTAGGAAAGTCACCAGCCTGGTCTGAAGCCCATACTGTGTGCAGAATGTCCCACCCTTCTGGAAAACCTGCAGGATTTGAGTTTGTCTAGATGGCTAGACGGGGGCCCAGCTTCCTGCATGAGCCCCAGCCAAGTTCCTTTAAATCCATCATCAGTGCACATTCTCCATGGACAGGCAAGCGGAGGAGGAGGTGGGGAGGCCAAGCAGAGGCCAGACACCGCTTGACTCAGCCTAGCCAAGTGTGGGCCGGCTGTGGGGCAACCAGGCGGCTACCCTGACTATGGCCCGGGTACAGTGCACCAGGCACATGAGGGATGGGCAGATCCGAGGGCTTGAGAAGCCGCTCCTCCTCTCAGCAGGATGCTCAGCTGGCTCCACATTAGAGGATGGCCAGCGGAAGTGGACGTGAACTTTACATCTGGCCAAGGGCTCTTGGATTTTGCACACTTGGACATTCCAAGCGCTAGATAGTGTCCCTGGCTTAGAGTCTTCCTGCCAAAACTGTCTGGGATTTTTGGACAAGACTGAAATCTCTTCCTGGTGCTTCCTTGGGATGATGTTACCCTCTGGGGTTAGGGTCTTGAAGTGCCAGATGGTCTTGAAGCTTTTCAGTCCTGTGTCCAATTTCCATGTCAAAGAGGCAGACACCGATGTCACCATGGTGAAGCAACATGACACCCTCCCATTCCTCACCCTGCCCACTGCCACCCAGATGCTCGTCCACACCCACCCAGTCTCTGACTAGCATGTGGGTTAAGTGAGTCAACTTCCCTCAGCAAGTGTGTGCAGACTCAAGCTGAGCCAGGCCCAAGCTCAGACAGAGTGAGCAAAGGGACAAGCCAGGTGCCAGACACAGCAGGGACGTGGGCGATCACAGGGAATCCAATACGCTTCCCCTGTGGCAGCTTGGGGTGTCCTGTGTGCCAAGGAGAAAAAACCTAGGAAGGCCATGGAGGGTCAGTAAGGGCATGTATAGGGTGACCAAGACCCTGTCACTGAGCAGGGCCAAGGAGCAGCTGGCATTTCAGGGTGAGGAAAGAACACAGGAGCACCTTCACAGAACAACGTAGCATCCAAGCTGTCAGTGTGCTCTAGGTGCCATTTAAAGCACCTCCATTGATTCATTGATCTTCATCACAAAACAAAACAAAACACCACTTCCCTCACATTAGCTCCATTTTATATGTTAGGCAGCTAAATCACACAACCCCAATTCCCTGGCTGGCAAGTGGCCGAGACGGCTCCAGCGTCCACCCCTTGCCTCCACTCCAGCATGCTGTCCACAGGGCCATCTGGAAGGATTCACTTGTCTTTCATTGAGTACTTACTATGTGCCAGACACGAGGAGACAGATTTCAGTGGTTCAATAGTCACAGTCTTAGCCCCAAGGACATCACTATGTAAGTAATAGACTCAATCACCTCAATCTGACTGTAGTTGAGGCAGGTCCAAGGAACTGTGGGAATTCAGGGAAGGCTCTTCATTCAGCCTGGGGGGTGAATGGGTAGGTGTTATGGGTGGAAGAAACTAAGAAGGGTAAGATTTAGCAGGTGGAGACAGGGAGCATAGCTTTCCAGGCAGAAGGAGGAGATGGGCATTGACATCAAAGGTAGGACAGCAGACCAGAGGTCCCTGTCTTCCTTGTCCCCATGCCTCTGCTTTGTCTTTCCATACCATGTCTCCACTGCACCAGGTCTGCCTGTCAACCAACCAGCACTCTCCTTCTTTCTCCCCCCAGCATTTCCTTCTTGCCTGTGTAGTTGATGTTCTGTTACAGCTAGTATACGTAAGATAAACAGCTTACCTGTGTGTACTATGATTGCTTGGATATACTGCCAATTCTCTCAAGACAGCTTGTGCTATTTGGGCTTTATTCATCTGTGTGTACCCTAAGCTTAGGGTCTGATCCACATTAAGTGTTGACAAAACATCAAGAGGAAATGAGGAAGCAGAGAGGAAGGAAGAAAAGGAAGACAGCAACAGTGATGAAAAGAATTTAAAAGATGGAGGAATTTGGAAAATGAAAGTAATGTGTTTAAGGATGAATGGATGGATGAGTGGATGGGTGGATAGGTGGGTGGATGGATGGGTGGGTGAATGAATGGGTGGATGATTGGGTGGATGGATGAGTGGGGTGGATGGGAGAGTGGATGAGTGTGTGGATGGATGGGTGAATGGGTGGATGGGTAAGTGGATGAGTGGGTGAATGGATGGGTGGATAAGTGTGTGGATGGATGGGTGGATGGGTGAGTGGATGGGTGGATAAGTGTGTGGATGGATGGGTAGATGAGTGTGTGGATGGATGGGTGGATGGGTGGATGAGTGTGTGGATGTATGGGTGGATGGGTAGATGAGTATGTGGATGGATATGTGGATGGGTGGATGGGTGGGTGGATGTTTGGATGGATGAGTGGGTTGGATAGGTGGATGGATGGGTGGATGTGTGGATGGGTAAATGGATGGGCAGATGGGTAGATGGATGGATGGACAGGTGGATGGGTAGGTGAATGGGTGGATGAATGGATAGATGGATGGGTGGTTGGATGAATGTGTGCATGGTTGGGTAGGTGGTTAGATACCCACATGACTCAATAGTGATTAAATGCACGAGTCACTGAGTGAAATATAGGAATCCTAGAAAACTGCAGACCAATTTCTGAGATTTTGCAGTCCCTGGAGATGGCAGGATCAACCCTGCAGCCTATACTCCAGTGATTTCAGAGAATGAGAGTCACTGGCTGATTACCAGAGGGGCTAAGCTTAAAGTGCTGAAAATCTGACTCTTGGCTATGAATTGAGGGGATTGGAGGCAGATCACATGGTGTGTGGTGTCCAGCAAGCAATGGCCTTGTGCCCCTTCCCCACTGCTGTACCTCTGGGTCTGGCATGAGCTGGTGTGCCTCCCCTGGCCTAAGTCCTTCAGCACACTCTGGCCTACCTCATTTCATGTCTCTGGGTTGGTTCTTGACCTCTTTGGGCCTCAGTGTCCTTTTCTGTAAAATGAGGGAACTTTCAGTTCTGAAGTTTCCTGGACTCCCTGGGTAATCCCCAACCCTTCCTTGGGAGAGGGGAATCAGGGACAGTCCCCTGGCCTGGCCAGCAGCCCTGCTGGGAAGGCACCTGATCCCTTGGCTTTTGCAGATTCCTGGGCATCTTTGGCTTTGTGTGGCCGCCTTCCCGGGGGCACCCCATGGCCATTGTCCCAGCCTGCACTCTGCTCAGAGCACAGAGCTGCCTCTCTTCTCTCTTCCAGATCTGGGTTAGATAAACCCTCTTTCTTGTTTTTCCATTTTTCCTTTTCAGTAGGTTTCAGCAAACTCTGCCCCAGAGGGAGCTGCGGGTCAGTGGTAGCCTGGGGTTTGTCAGCGACTGAGCTCTGTGGGAGCTGCCGAGGACAAAGCTGGCTCTGCTGGTCCCTGGGCTGGGAGGTGTGCTCCAGTTGCGGCTGGACACTGGCTTTCAAGGGGGGAGATGGGCTGAAATGGAACCTGGCTGCTCACTTGCTGGTGTCTTTGAACAAGCTGCTTACCCTTCCCGTTTCTTCATCTGTAAATGAAAATTACTAATGATAGACCAATAAAGGTTTTCATCAAAATTAGAAGATTCATAGCCCCTCCTGACTGAATGCTGGCCCACGGACAGTGGTTCCTTTTAATACGAATTGATGTGTGTGTATGTGTACATATCTGTGTACAACTTATGTATATTTTAAATAGTATTTATTTATCAAATAAACTTTTTAAAGAAGGAAATCAAAACACACACACACAGACTCACTCTCAAGGAAAAGCACTATTACCTTTTGAGCTATTTTCAACAATTTCTATACCCACACATAAACTACATGTACATTTAGTCACTGAAGTCTCGCTACTTCATTTACTTTTCGTGGAACATTACAGCCTACACACTCTTGTGCCTGGATATTCCGTGAGGCCTGGTGTGAAATGGAGGTGTGTGTCCTGTGTGGAGCCACTGTGCCTTGTGAGCGCGATCCCCTACCACTGGACACTTGGCTTGCTTCCAGCATTCTGCTCCTGTGGTGGGAAAGGCTCAGGATTCAGCCTGACCGAACCCCAGATACCTGATGGCTCTTCCACCCCTGGGGCCTTGCTGTGGGCTGAGGCGTCCACGTCCCGTAACTCTCTGGAGTTTTGGAAACTTTATCTTTCCTGTCCTTTCACAGCTTTCCTCGGGCCTCCCTCCAGAAACCCAGTAGCCAGTCGCCACCCACGTCTCCTAAGGAGCTGCAGATGTGCCCCTTCAGACCCTGCATCACTCCTCCCCACACGGCCTGCCTGGGTGGGAGGGAGAGGGCCCGGGAGATGCCACATAAAGATGGCAAGCAGGGGGCTATCGGGGAGGACCTCCGCTTCGGGGCTTGGCCCAGGCTTCAAAGCAGAACTGCTCAGTTTCTCTTGAAACCCTCCCCCGAGGCGGCTGTTGTTTTCCTAGTGGGAGAAACCGAGCCCATGTGCTCCTGGTTCTGTTTCCTCCACAATTAAGAAAACATTGCCAGGGTTTGGGAAGCACCGGGTCTACCCAGTGTGGGGCCTGGATGGAGCTCCTTCATCCTGTTGGGCATGGACTTGGCCCTGGCGCTGACCTCGGGGAGGCTCAGCAGGGCTGGGCTGGAGGCCCCAGGGGCCAGGCTCGTGTTCCAGCTCCCTGCTCTCTGCAGTTCCTCCTCTGAGCCCCTCTCGGCTGCCAGCATGACTGACCATTCCATTTTCTTTCTTAAAAGTAGAAAAATTTTGCTTTTCCCCCAAGGTCAGATCGAAGTCCTCAAGCCTGGTGCCTGGACACCTCTGGCACATCCTCTGCTGACCCTCCACCTTCATCCTGCCCACAGTCTGTGCCCCACTCATGTGCCCGAGGTCCTGGTTCCCCATTCTCTCTTTTGCCCTGGACCAGCTCATCCTGTCCTTTGAGCTATTTCCTACAGTGGGTGAATAGTGTCCCTCCAAATTCAAGCCCACCGGGAGCCTCTTGTTCTTATTTGGGGTAGGGTCCTTGCTGGTGTCATTGGGTAAGGGTCTCTAGACGGAATCATCTTGCCTGAGCTTGGGCCCTAAATCCAATGCTAGCATCTCATAAGAAGAGGGGAGGACACAGGGAGTCATGGGGAAGAAGGCCACATGGGGGTGGAGGTGGAGATTGGAGTGACGCTGTCCCTGTCCTAGGAACGACACAGGCTGCTGAGAGCCATCAGATGCGAGAGAAAGGCAAGCGGCAGGCCCTCCCTCAGAGCCTCCTGCAGGAGCAGCCCCAACAACAGGCGCTGCACTGAGCATGCCCAGGTCCTCCTCCCGGGGCAGAGAGCCCCGGGCTCAGTGGCTCGTCCCTCTCCTGGGAGACAGCACTGGGATCAGGAGCACACTGTCCCACTGCACATGGTCACCTCCAGCTGTCACCTCTGCTGCCACCACTGCACTTTGTGCTCTGTCCTGTGTGTTGTCTAGGTGTGATCTCAAACCTTCACGCGTGCATGTGCACGTGCACACACACACACACACACACACACACACACAGCTGTAGTATACTTTAGCATATTTATTCACAGTAAGACAAACTAAAATAGAATTATAGCTGTCTCCCAACCTGACAGCTCTCAGCCCCTCTGGCAAGTTCTGGGCCTCTCTCTTCTCCTCTCTCCCCACCCTTCCTCAAGAGTTCATCTGTATTCCTGATGCTTTCTGATTCCTTGTCTCTTACTCAATTTTGCCCTTGAGACTCCACTATCAGCTTAAGTTGCTGGTCAAACTCATTTTCCTAAACAGACATTTCTGCTAAACTGTTGCCACCAAACACAGGCTCAGACCATCTCCCTGGAAATGGCCAGCCTCTTTCTTTCTACCTCTTCATTCGGCTTTATTTCACTCGAAGTCTTATTGCACACCCAATATCCTGTGTATTTCATTTATTTATAATTGTCCTTGTCTCCATCAGAATGCACTCTGAGGGGGGCAGGAGCTTTTCGCCTTCACCGTTAAATCTCTGCAATCTAAGAGCACACACGCCACAGGACCTCAACAGATACTGTTGCAAGAATGAATGAACGAAGAGCTGTAGAAAATTTGCACCGCTAAGCAACAAATGATCAGGATGCAATTACTGTCAGACATTGCGTGTCCACCATGTAGGTCTGGAAGGAGAGTCACAGCAGCAAGATCACACCGGGTCACGGGGCAGCTGGGGACCCTCCTGCACCAGATCCCTGCCCACTGCTGCCTGATTTTTCACGAAGGATCCCTTCCTCTCCTCTCCCTGCTGCTGCCCGTTTTCTGCCCAGGGATGCCCAGGGCTGGGGTTTCCCGACACTGCCTCAGAGCTAACCTCCCGAGGGCCTTTGCAAGTTTACAGCCACCCTGGGTCCCGTGGCAGGTCATGTGGCTGCAGCAATGTGAGCCAGGCTCGTGGTGCTCACCACCATTAGCTCACCCACAAGCCACGTGAGACCCCAGGGATCTTGGGGAAGCCGCGCCTGTTAGGGCTTGGGTTAGAGGCCTGGAAGCGGGCATTGAACCTCAGACTGAAATTCCCCAAACCTCATGCTCTTTGGTTGTTGGTTTTGTTCCCGGCTGTGAGTAACTCTGGGAGGGTGACCAGGCACTCCAGAATGGAGCCACCATAGTCCACACTACCCAGAAGTGGACCTCAGATCAGGGACAGAGAGGTCACAGACACCCTCTAGACCACTCGTTCATTTCACAGATGGGAAAACAGAGGCCAAGAGAGGCCAGAAGCCAGTTGGGAAGCCACAAGGAAGCTGGCTGGGATGTTTCTCTGCACAGGCCACATGAGAACCCGAGGAGAGGGGATGGGGAGGCCTGAGCCGTACCGTGCCCATCTGGCCCACGCAGGCTCTGTGCCCGCCCTGCAGGTGCCACCTGTGTGACGCCCAGGGAGTCCACTAACAGCTCTGAGCACCACCCTCCCCAGCCGCAGAGCTGACCAGGGCGCTCACCTCACCATGGCACCTGCCACGAAGATCGGATGAGAGGCCTAACGGTGTTGGAAGAAGAGCCGACCTTGTCAACTCCCGAGGCCTTGGCGCCCTGGCTGCCTGACAGAAGGTGCTGGCGCTCCCACTCCATGGCGAGGCCACACAGGCCAGGCCAAGCACACAGCTGACGTGGGGCAGAACCAGACCCCAATGTCCAGGTTCATGTGCAAATACCATCTTTCCCAGCACGGAGGACTGTTAATAAATATCGGCTAGGATCGTTGCCATTCACAGGCTGCAATTGACTGAGGACCTACTGTGTGCCAGGCACTTCCCTCCCAGTGAAGATGTGATGGGGTCAAAGGCAGACTGTTCCTAGAGAGGAGAGCCAGACAAGGATGTCTGCCTGGCTGAGCAGCTGACGGCTGCCCGGGAAGCACTAGGTAAGAGAGGGCCTGGCAGGAGCAAGGTCCCCAGCGGAGCTCAGGGAAGGCGCCCGGAGCATGTGACACTGGGTTTGAGAAGAGTGTGCACCTGTTGTGGGAAGCAGGGCTGCTGAGAAGCAGCAAGCGGCACTCAGAGAGGAGAACTCCAAACTTCATTCTATACCACGGGCCCAGAGGAGGACTGACTCCACGTTCTGAGCCCTGATCCAACTTCTCACAGCATTTATAGAGTTTTTGGTGTTATCTTAGACCTGTTCTGCCATTGGGGCTTTTATCCTCTTTAGAAAACAAATTCCTACTCTGCGTGGCTGAAGGCCTGTGCGGGGCCTCCGACATAAAGCTGCTCAGAGAAACAGGCGAGAAGAAACTGGGCTCCTTCCCCAGGCACCTGTGACCTTTCAGGAGGGAGGAGTCAGACGCCCAGGGCAGTTATTGACAATCCCAAAGGCAGGGACCAGGGTTAATTAGCTTCCTGGAGGAAGGCTGGGAGGGAGGGGAACGACCTCCCCAGCTTTGCTTCCTACCACAATGTCTATCATTCCATCTGCCATCACACCACCACCCCACCTTGATGTCCTTGGGATTTCATGGCCTCTGAGCAGGAGGAGACAAATCGGGTCAGTGTGTTAAGGTTGCAGGGGGAGGAGCCTGGCAGTAAATAGACCAGTGCAGAAAATAGGAGTAGTCCCTTTACCCCCGGGAGCAGTGTGTCCCTCAAGCTCCTGGAGTTAGCCAGCTTCCAGAGCGACTGAGGCAGGGCTGGTGTCCTCGGGGCCTCAGCTTGCCAGGCGCAGTTGGATCAGGGTGCACTCCCAACCACCAGAGGCTGCTTTTACCCAGCTGTGATGAATCCAAGGGGCCACCGTGTCCACCTTTATGCCATAGGACTGGAAGCTTTAGGAGATGAATCTACAGGAAGAGAGTGTTGGGCAGAGGGAACAGAGAAGGCAAAATCCTGATGCGAGAGGAGGAGGAATCAGGGAAGAGTGGGAACACAGAGGGCTCCGCAAGCCATACAGGGACAATGGGATGGATCCTGGTAGAGTTCTCAGCATGGGGCTGGCGTAATCGTGTGACATGGAGGCAGAGGCTGCAGCATGAAGGATGGCCATGGGACACACGTGAAAACCAGGAAGCCGGTGGCAGCGTGACGCAGGGTTTAGTGGTGAGGGTGCGATATGGTGAGCTTGGAGGCGAAGCTGGCTTGCTGTGGGCTGTGCAGGGTGAGAGAGGTCACTGAGGAACCCTTGGATGGGGCCTGATGAGCTGGTGGGGGAGGAGAAGGCTGGGGTCAGGGGGCACTGGGGCGTGTTATGAAGTCTGAGGTGTCTACTGGACACTGAGAGGTTGAGTGAGTCCACGTCTGGTCTAGAGTCGCCAGACAGTCCTCAGCCTTGGGAAGGCGTGCGAAGCCCTGGACTGGAGGAGATCACCTGGGAGAGCCACAGTCACATCCTGAAGGCACCCTGTGCTAGCCAGCCACGTGGAGGCCCCCAGGGGACCTCACGCCTGGCCCTCATCCCTCTGTGCCTCTCACACTGACTCTGGGCTTAGCCTGTGATCTGCCGGGGCCAGTGGGTGCACTGCAGGGACATCAGGGTGCACTGCAGGGACATCAGGGTGCACTGCAGGGGCATCAGGGCACACTGCAGGGGCAGGTTTCCATGTTCGCACTTCCAGGCCCGCTCTCTTGGAATGCTGGCTCTTGGAACCCCACTGCAGAGCTGTGAGGAGGCTGAGGCAGCCACACGGAGAAGTCCCAGGCAGAGGGGAGGCCCCCTGTGGGCAGCCAGGACCATGCCAGGCAGATGAGTGGGGCCATTTAAGTCTTTCAGGTGGCCCAGCACCTCCCCCCAAACACCACACAAAACAGAAGACTCTCCCCATCAGTTGCAGAATCGTAAGATACAGTTGCTTTAACCACTACATTTTTGGGGTAATATTTTGTATAGTAACAGATAATCAAAATTCTCCATCCAACTTTTGCAGGTGGGAGAAGCAACCACAGTAGGCTGGGGAGGAGGCACAGGCGGGAGAGGAGGGCCAGGTGGCAGATGTCACCAAGTCACTGCCCCTGTTCAGTGTCTCCTGGGGCAGTGGGAGAGGAGCCCTGCTGGAGGAGAGTGTGGAGGTGGGACAATGCACATCCCCAATACGGAATTCTCTGTTGGAACTTCAAAAACAGAGAAAAGAGCTGATAGGTAAAGAGTGACCTGAACTTAAGGAAGTTTTTGTTTAAAATGAGTAAATGCTGATGGGAGAGTTTCACTGTTGTAGTTGAACGTTCTCCCTGCTCACTCAAATGCTCTTCACAGCTCTTTTCACTTTCTTTCTGTACAACATGACTTCTCAGGCTGTGAAATTATATGTGACTTGATTATTAAGCTGCTAATTACTGTCCATCTCCCACCAGACCAGGGTCTCTGTTTTGTTTGATGATGTCTTCCAAGGGCCCAGAACGGTGGCCACCTTGGAGCAGATGCTCAATACAGGCTGAATGATGGATGAGGGATGAATCAAGGTAGCTATGAGAACTGAAAAAATGAGGAGGCAGAGACTCCCAAGATGACTAGGAAAGAAAGAAAGAGCACATGATCTCACTCATCCACTGAGGACATCCAGTGAGGAATTCTAGGGCTTGGCTCCACATTTCCACACTGACCTGAGAGCAGAGAGACGGGAGGGAGTTCCAGGGCTTGTCTTCTGGCCTCCCGGTCAGTGCAGATTCTCTGGCATGCTGAGCATTCACCAGAGCCCAGGGGATATTCGGCCAAGACTGTCTGCTTGACTGTGTGTGCAGGCAATGCTCAGTGCTCTCTGGGTTGGGGGACAGTGCTCTCTGGGTTGGGGGACAGGCTCCAGAGCTCTGCACCACATTTGGAAAGGCAGACACCCAGCAGAAACTGGACACTGCTTGCATGTAGTCACTTTGGGGAAAGAGGACTGGCTGGGCTTGTGTCCCTTGTGAGGAAAGTACATGGGTGCCTTCACCCGGAGCTAGTGGTCTCAGAAAGCTGAAGACCCATGTAATGAGCAGAACTCAATGGCAGGCTGGTGGTCAGGGCCAAGGATCCAGAAGCGAGCAGGACGGGGTTTAAAAAGGAGCCCATAACCTCTGAGGAAGATAGGCAAGTCAGCCAGCAGAAGCAATCCCAACACCCTGGGCTTTCCTTCACATCGGACCCTGTCACTCAGGCACTGTGGCCCGTCCCTGTTCTTGCCCCATCCCAGGGTCTTCTCCTGACCCCTTCCTCAAAGGTGCCGTCATGACATCTGCCATCACAGAGTCCTTGACATCTCCCCCGCCCTCATCCTTTGCCTACAACTCACAAGTTGTCCTTCCATGGAGGCCACTCAGAGTATCCTCTGGGTGCGTCTGCCCTTGCCTGATGTGGACGTGAGGAGGCTGTCTCAACCATTCATTCTCTCGTTCAACAAACCTTCCTACTTGCCTCCTCAGCTGAGCACCATGGAAGGTACTAGAGACATGAGGCCTGAGACAGCCCAACTCCTGCCTTTGGAAGCTCACAGCCTGGCTGGGGAGGCAGCCCCTCAAACAGGAGAGTGTGGCTGTGTGACATGTGTCAGGACCGTGTAACAATGGGGCCACCAGGCACGTCGGTCACAGGAGGGCTGGGAGTGGTGGGAAGGAGCAGGAAGGTTGGGAAGACACAGCTGGTCAAATGAGGCATCCAGCAAGAGGCAGGGGGCCGTCCCCCAGAGGACACCCCTGGGACCCAGCTCTTTCTAGATACCTGGAACTAGTGTTAACTGGAGCTGTAGGTGTTACAAAGAAAGCAAGGACCTTTCCAGAACTCAGACCAAAGTCCCACCAGTGGCTGCAGAGGCAGTGTGGGAGCAAGAGGAGAGGGAGGAAGCGGATCACAGGGCCTGGCGCTGGACCAGGGAGGAGGCAGTTCCAAGCAGGCTTAGCATCATCCTGTGAGTCAGGCCACGGACAGGGGCCAGCAACATCACAGCCAAAGATAACTCGGGGACCCAGGGCACCAGAGGAAATTCTTCCAAGTCATTTATTTTTAAAAATTGCCAAGGATCTGGGTATTTTGCTTGGGAGCAACTGCATTGCATTTTTGAATTTGCACAGGGTCTTCTCTGCTCTGGTGACCTCATATGTTCTGGTGGCTTCCAGTGACACCATTGCAAAGCCCCCATGGACACTCAGGTTCTGTCTCCTCGGAGCCCTGGACTCACATGTCCAGTGATGTGTCACAGACACCTCAGGGAGATCATGTCCCACGCTTGGCTCGGGGGAACGTCCCAGCTCTCCTCTCACTGCCTTTCCATGTTGTCACCTGTGCTAGGGAAATGGGCTGATTCTTCGTTTTCTGACCTAATCTCTTAAGTCCTCTTGATCTGACCTGCTGGAAGGATCTTGACCTTGTAACTCCTCTCTTTCCATTGCCACCACTCTAGGCCAGGCTCCTCCCTGCTCCCAGGAAGACAATGGTAACCTGCTAAGGAAGTCCAGCTTCCCCGTCCCCCACCCCTGGTCTTCCCCTCTGCAGGGCCATCTTCTAAAAACTCACCTTTGATCTCATAACTCCAATGTTTAAAACACACCAATGGCTTCACACAACTTGGAGAATAAGGTCCCTGTGCTGACGGCCTGGCTCCTGCCTGCCTTTCTGCCCTCCACCATCTCCCCTTCCTCACCTTGCCCAGCCACAGGGCTCACATCTGTCCTCCAGCAAGCCATGCACCCTTCCCTCTGGGAGTCCTGCTGAGACTCCCTCTGCCTGGGAAGCCTTTCTGCTGCCCTGTGATTGGTCAGCTCTTTCCCACTCTCAGATCTCCTCCCTGACCACCTGTCTGAGGCCTCAGTGCTGGTCCTCCATTGCAGCTTATTTCTGATCAGAATGATAATGAGTCACTCTCTTACTTAGTCACCTGTGGGTTCCACAGGACTGAGACAATGCTCATCTTGGTCACTGCAATCCAAGCAAGGCGCCCGTCTGTCATGCACGGCTACCAATAGATGCTTTTAGTTTTTTGCTTTTGGAACTGGGGATTGAACCCAGGAGTGCTTAACCACTGAACCACATCCCCAGCTCTTTTTATTTTTTTATTTTCAGACAGACTCTTGCTAAGTTGCCGAAGCTGGTCTTAAACTTGCGATCCTCCTGCCTCAGCCTCCAGAGTCGTTGGGATCAGAGGTATGCACCACCACGTCCAGCTGTCAAGAGATGCATTTAGTGGGTAAAAAATGAATAATAACCTCCTGCATGTAATGCCATGGTGTTATTGGACACAGATGGAGTATTGGAAGAAACACATGTTTCAAAGTTCAACCTTCAGCCTGAATTTGAAGGCTGACTCTATCAATAATCCTCAGAGCCCAGGTAAGCCTGTGTTTATTCTACTGAGAAATGAGTACAGTAGTGAGAAACAAAGTGTTTTTTTCTAGTAAAATATAAGCATTATTTTGTTAAATAAAATTCAGTGACTGTTTGCAAATGAGTTCTGTAGAAGATCATCTGCTGGGAGTGACCGCATGGTGCTGCGAGCGAGCTCCAGGCAGGAGGTTTAACAGCCCACGTGCTGATGCTGATCATGTTTTAAAACGTGTCAAATGGCCCCTGCAGTGTGCAGCACCTCGTGGTGCTCAGATATTAAAACTAAAACCAACTGATGTGGAGAGGCAGTCCTCTCCTGGAGTTTTGGAAATAAGGAGAGGACTATGTGTGAGTTTTGTCGTCTTGGCACCAAGCTTTCAAAAAACGTGGATTTGTGGATTGTTCTTTGACCATTGTGCATGGACTCCAGACATCATTTAACACATAATGTGTATCAGACTGTTAGGTCCCAGCAAGCCAGGGACAACTGAGATGTGGGCCTTGCTCTCGTGGGGTCCTCAGTGTGGGGAGTGTCCCAGGGGACTCCGGGAGGTCTCTTCACTGCCCCTTTCCTCAGGGCTAGGCATGCACACACCCTTCCCACCAATCCACTCACCCATGTCAGCAGCAGAAGCTCAGTCACCCAGGGCCAGCCCCCTGGACACTATCATTTATTGTCTAGAGGGCGTTATGGAAATCCTGGGCTCCGGCTCTCCTACGCTGGGACTGCACACTGGCGTTCACTTCAAGTTCTCCCCAAATCCTCCGAAATCAGGGTTCTCACCAACAGACTCACTATTGTGGGGAGTCGCCAGCAGCTGTTGCTCTGTCCCCCTCTGTCCTTGCTCAGGAGTCCTCCGAGACCAGGCGTGGCAGAACGAACCCAGGAGAAAGGGCCGCAGGAGGAGAGCTCGCCACGCTGAGTAACCAACTGCTCCAGCTGAGGACAAATGGCAGCTGTGCCTGACTCCAACTCCATCCCACTGGGGAGAGAGAGTCCTCGTGCTCAGAGTGAGTGCGGGATCGCCAGACTGCGCTTACCACCCTCAAGGGTGCGCTTTAGAGCTTTCCATCTCCATAGCGATGCTCAATTATACTTTAGGAAAAAGGGAAAGAGAACAGACAGAAAGGAGGGGTCAGCCCTCGCACCTGCGGGAGTGGGGAAGGGCACCTGCCCCCGTCACGAGGGCATCCCTGGGATCACAGGTCCACTGTGTCAAAGGAGCCTGTGGATGGTCACAGCCCAGCCACAAAGTGTGCAGGTCCCGAATATTTGGGACATGGAAACATCTAGACAGTCACACATGCTGGTTGATTAAGAGGTTGAACGTTTATCATCTCTTAGAAAATTCTGCTCCTGCAGGGACAAGCCCTGAAGGAAAGCCACATCCCGGGAGAAGAGTAGTCCATGGGGTCGTGGCTGCTTGTTTTCGTTGTTTTGGGTCCCGAGTTTTCTATAGTGAACTTCCAGTTTTCTTCTAAACATAAAAATAAACTATATATTTCAAAATAATAAAGGGCAGTGGCTGAGCATCGGGGCAATCTGGGGCATCCAGGCCCATGAGCACGATTGAGAGGTGGGGTTCACACTGCCCGTGGTGGTGGCCGTGGTCCTAGGTGAGTGGCGGGCTGAGCCCAGGCCTCTAATGACACGAGCACTCTGGAATCAGTTCCAGAAGACACCTGTGTCCTTGCCATTGCTGTCAAGGTGAGTTCTGCTTTCCTTCCCTCCCTAGCAAGTGGCTGGATCAGCCAAAAGGAGGGAGGGAAGGATTGTTCTCCCGTCAGCCACAGGGACCGGAGTTCTGCATTACTTTTTTAACTGAACAACGTTAAAGCATTTCTAATCCCCATTTTGTAGACAAAGATAAAGAGGTTCAGAGAGGTTCACTTACCTCCCATGGTCACAGAAACAGCAGGGACCAGGTGAGAACCTGTGTCTGCCTCTAAATCCGGTGCCTTCAATGCCCCCTCCAGCTCCTGGACTCACTTCAGGCCCTTGGGGGATGTGCGTCAGGCTCCAGCACCCCCTTTCTACAGGGGTCAAGTGACTGGTCTGGACACAAACCCAGGCAGAGGGCAAACTCAAGTCCCATGATTGAATCTAGAACTGCTCCAACCCTGGTCCTGTACGCGCTTCTCTCCAGAGCTGGAGCACTGAGGCAGGTTGTCACGCAAGGGGGCATCAGGGGACCCATGTTATCTAGTGTGCTCTGCTGCCCAGAACAGAGAGGGGGCACCTGCTCCAGTAGATCCTCCCCCGGGGGCTCAGGTGGGCAGGAGGGACGGGGAGACATGTAAGTGAGGGGCCCTGAAATCCCCAGGACAAAAATAACCCGTTTCCCCCTCCACCACTCCCACGTGCATTCCAAGGGGAGGAGTGGCCAGGGTCAGAAACTCCAAGATGACTAGGAGCAGAAGAAGAGCACTCTCACCGCCCCGTATTTACATAAGGAGCCGCTTACATTTTCCTTTCCGGTGTTGAACTTATGAGCTGGCAGAGACACGAACACCACCCACATGCACACGAGGGTGCGTGCCTGGCTCCACGTGCCCCAAGCAGGCCCAGAGCGCACAGGCACCCACCCCAGTGCCATGGGCCACGGCTGTCCTCCTCCAGCTCCTGGTCACTGCCTTCACGTGCACATGTCCTTGGCGGGCTCCTCCCCAGCCATCCCTGGGACCAGAGTTCACGTGCCCAGGGCTTGCCTGGGAGATGCTGAGGGCAGTGCCCTAAGGGAGACAGGGACGAAGGAAGCCAGCCAGGGGGACCCCACAGCAGTGTCCCCTGGGGATCTGTGAGAGGGCGAAGACCAGACCTCAGAATTGTCCCAGCCAAAGTGGGAGGAAGGTGGCATGTGTAGCAACCAACCCTCCCGTCACATTGAGGGCTGCTTCCTGGGGGCTGACGCGGAAGGAGAAACACAACCTCCATGTTGGCTTGTCCAGTGAGCAGGGTGAGGTCCACCCAGAGACCAAGACCCACCTCCAGCTCTAGAGAGGGTTTTGTCCTGACTCCGAGGCCCTGGTCTCTGATACTTCCATTTCTCTCCAAGCCTTGGTTTGCATCCTCTCCATAGTAGAGGGAGCTCTGTGTCCCTCCCACCTGGAAGGAGGTTTGATGGATCATGGAGTCAGGCAACTGCCCCAAGGTGGCTCGCAGAGACCCGTTTCTGCCTCACCACCTAGATCTTCCTAGTTCCTGGTTCCCTTTGCCTTTTCAGCCTCTGCCTGAGGATGCCAGGGCTCAGGCCTCTTCCATCCCTAGCACACACCTCCAGGAGGGCTCCCCCAACCTGAAGGCCGTCAGTGTCACCTTGGGACCCCCGCTCGGGCACACCCTCTGGGAATCCCACCTGCCCGGGCGCAGCCCCTGCTGCCTGCTGCTTGGACCACCCTTCAAGTCTCTCCACCCCTGCTTCTGACGCAGTCTTTCCTCCACAAAACCTGAGGGATCCTTTTAAAATCGAGGTGGATTGTGTCACTCAGAGTGTACAGTGCTGTCCTCCTCAACTGGAGGGAATGACTGAATTCCCCAAGGGTTACAAAGTGACTGGCCCCCCTTTATCCCTCCCCACTCTGTTCACTCTACCCCAACCCCCTGTATTTCCTTCTGTTTGCAAGTCGCCCAAGCACCCTCCTGCCTCAGGGACTTTGCACTCACTGTTCCCCCGTGACACACCCTTCCCTGAAGTCCGCATAGCTCAATCCTTCACCACCTTTCAAGACTGTGCTCAGTTATCTGGCTGGGTGAGGTCCACTTCAGCCTCCTATCTGAGACCACAGGGCTCCCACCTCACCGCCATCTTGAATTAGCACCGTTTCCACATGCTGTCATTTCTGTGTTGAGCTCTTCATGGTCTGTCTCCAAACCAGTGTCAGCCCAGGAGGGTGGGTCTTCTTGCCTGCTCTTGTTCTGGGTGTGTTCTAGAGCAACATCTGGCTTTTCTACAGTGAGCGTGGTTGAAAGGTGTGGGGTGAGGTGCTCGACTTAGGGATTACCCACAAAATGGAAAAGAACCAAAGGGACGCCATTGCATTCTGACATGACTCCAGGTGCGCTTGCTTGCAATGTTTCCCTTTCAGCCTCCTGAAGCTGCGTCTATGTTGACAGGACAGTGGGACCTTCCCTCGTCCCTGACTATGGCCTTGTATAACAAAATGACTCGGAAATGTATAATCACAGCTTTTCTCTCATGTTATCAAAATAACTGTCTCGACAAGGTCTTTTCTGACCTGCACGTGCCTCAGTTGTTCCTGTGGTTTTGCTTTATAAACCCCAGCACACCCATGCCCAGGGCTGTTCTCCCAATAGTCGTTTTGGGCGTTGTGTGAGACGGTCAGCTGGCCAGCTAATTCAGACTCTCAGATTTGGACTTCTCAGTGGTGATCAGTCTGTTGTTAACTGTGCCCCACAACAATCCACATCCACTCGATTTTGATTGCCAGACCTTCTGTGACCCTGGACACATCACCAGTTTAAATCTTAGTTTCCTGATCTCTAAAATGAGGGGAAAGGTAAGCCTCCCTTTTACAGCTGTTGTGAGGGGGAGATGGGATGAAATATGTTAAATATTCACACAACGCCTAGCCTATAATACACTCTAAGGAAATATACTTTTTTAAGTTTCAATTTCAATTTGGTCTTTGGTGGCTTCACAGATATTTTAATGGAAAATTGAAGCAGCTCATGACATATGGCAGATGTGAGAAAACCAGAGAAAAAAAGGAAGCCACGCATTTCTAAAGACTTACGTAGTTACATAAATACACACACGCCTACGCACAGAGCCCCCAAACCAGAAGAAAATAGGAATGTGTGCCAGGCTGCCTGGGAGGCACTCAGTCCAGCTCTGCTTTCACGGGCAGCACCTGGGGGCTGTGGGGAGTCCACACTGGTGACCTCGGTCATTCCACTGGGCACCCCTGAGCACTGGCAGCACATGGGTTTTATGCCAAAACCAAGGGCAGGTGAGGAAGCAGGACAGAGCCATGGAGGAGCAGAGGGGCCAGGAGAGGGGGCTCAGGAGGCAGAGGCAGGGCTAAGCTTTGCTTTGGCTCTGCTCATGATCCAGTAAGTTCTAGACGAGGGTGTGCAGGCAGAAATAGGTCACTCAGGGTGCCCAGCAGAAATCGCTCATCTCTTTGGTGTTACAGGCAACAAAGTTCAGAATGTTCCGTGAGAGTGCGTGTGAGGTGTGCGCTGTGGCGAGTGCTAGGGACTCCCCCGGAGGCGGAGCAGCAGCCCTGGTGGAGGGCGGGCAGCAGCCTGCCGACAGATGCCAGTCCATCCTATCAGCACCCATTGCTATAAATAACCAGTGCAGTGGGTGCTGCGGCCCATTTCAGTGGAATTTCAGGCCGATTCCCTCATCCGCTGCCGAGGGCACACTTTGTAACTACGAGGTCAGGTCCTGCACTTGGGAGTCAGCTCAAGTGCAGCTCAAGTGCAACTCCAACCTGACCGCCAGGACCCTGGAGGAGGCCATCTTGACGCTGCCTGGGAGCGCCCCAAGATGGCGCCTGGGCACAGTGTGGCCACCTGTTCGCTGGTGAGCTGCCAACTAATACTTCTGAGTCTCACCCCACACCCACCCTCTTTCCTCTTTTGGGGGTGGGAGAGGATCAGGAACAGGGAAGGGTCTTGGATGGGATGAAGGGGTCTGGAGTGCACATTCCATGTTATGAAAAACCAGAACGTTTAGTAGTTTCTCCGATAGACCGTCTGTTTCCGGGGTGAGACGTCACTTCTACAGGACTCTGGGGTGGTGAATCCCACAGGAAGAGCAAGTAGAAAGGGACTGCAGAGAAGATGGGCCGCAGGACTCGTGGAACTCTGAGGGCACCCCCAGCAGCTCCTGGGGCCGTGAGGTGGCTGAGGTCAGAGGAGTGAGCAGTGTTCTAGGGAGGGTGTGCAGGAGGAGAGAGGGAGTGGGGTTGAAGGATGGGATCAAGGGTCTCCATGGCCACTCCTGAGCTTTTGAAGAGCAATACGAGTTCTCAGAGAAGAGACCCAGCCTGCAGAGGGTGAGCGGGTTTGAGTGTGGGCCATGGTACGAGTGGCTGGCCAGCCTGCAGACTTTCGGAATGAATCAGACAGGCTGCCTACTGTGGTATTTTCCACCCAGGCCACATGGGCTGATTCTGAGCTTCAGAGGAAACCACTTGGCAGGAGTCAGCCTGCAAAATCTCAAATCATATACAAATGTCTCCCTCTCCCACACCCCGCCGACCTCCAGCTCTGGACCGTGTGAGCAGGCCTACCTCCTCCAGCGCCCGCATGTCAGCTCACACGTGCGTGCACCCCCCAGGCCTGCTCAAGGGGGTACATTCATACACACATGCACGTGCACACAGGCACGACCTCCAACCCCACAGGTAAACCCTGTCCCCAGCACACAGAGGGGCAGAGGGTCTGCTCACTCACACTGTGCGAGAGGCAGAAGTCACACGATATGGAAGAAGAGGGGAAACGCCACTAGGGGTGCTGGACGTGGGACCCTCCCCATTACCATGGGTGAGGCTGGGGAGAGGTGGGGACAGGCATCCTGAAGTGCACACTGAGGGCGACTCTCGTTTCAGACCTCTGGAGTTTCTTGGTGGAACTAGCAATGGACAACAGGGTAGAAGCCACAGTGGCCTTTGGGGCTACACAGCGCAAACTCCCTCCCTGGCCCCACCCAGGACGTGAGAAGAGTTGAGCTATGGATGAAGATGGGCACCCTGACAAGGTTAAAGGAACTTCTGATTTTTCTGGGTGGGTTGAGGCAGAGAAAGGCCAGGACCTGGAATGTGGGGGAGAGAGGAATAGTCCTCACTGGGGGACTTCACCAGCTGGCGGGAGCTGGGCCTGGGGAGAGGGATGGAAATCCATGGCTGCGGGTGGGGCGAAGGCAGGAAATCAGAACCATGGGTATCACATCTCGAGTGGCTTCCTGCTATTCCGCAGGTTGTTTTTTAAACCCTGGACTTTGGTAAGTGTCTGTCACACAAGTGGCAGGGCTTACAGAACAGGTGAGGGGAGAAGCCACAGAGGGTGAGGCATGCCAGGGAAAGGCAGCCGCCAGGGCCAGCTGCCGAGGAGACGCCATTGGGAGCACTGCATTCTGGAGGGAGAGAGCACAAGAACAGCTGTCCGTGGGCCATCATGGGGCTGTTCCTGTTGACCAGGCATCAGGGTTGGGAATGAATTCCATGCACAGACAAGCAGTCGACTTCTTTGCTATGGGGAAACTTCCAAAGGGGGTTGGCAAGAAGAGAGGGCGACAGGAACCCATCCTCCCATCCTGGAGCTGAGGAGGGCACAGCCTGCCCTGGGGGGGCAGAAAGCAGCCCTGCCTGTGGGGTTACCCAGCCCACTAAGTGCCAGGAGGTCTGCACTCGGGGGACAGTTGTTCAGAGTTGCTGTCTGGGAAACCAGCTACACCATGGAAAGCTGCTGTCCCTGCTGCCAGGGTGAGGGCCCTCTCTAGCAGGAAGTTCTGCTGGGGTGCAGCCCCCGAGCTGGGAAGGGAGGGAGCTCAGTCTGGGACAGCTCACTGTCCAAGCACCCCTGACTGAATTCCCAAGGCCCTTTCCAGACAGCGAACTCATGGCTCTCCCCAGAGTTCACAAGAGGGGTCATGAGCTTCCTGAAGTATGAGGAGTAGGAACTGGAGCCATTTGTTCTGGTCAAAGGAGAGGTGGCCAAAAAATGACTGCAGTGTTGGGGGAAACCAGACCACTGCTCAGGCCCTGGGGCCTCCAGAATGGGTCAGATGACTTTGCAGCCCTTGAACTGCCCCCTATGCAGAGAGGGAGGCAGGCCTGTAACCGATTACACGTCAGCACTTAGTGGTCCCTGGCAGCCTGCCATCTCCTGTGGAGAGTGCAGAAGAGAGGAGGGGAACAGGCAGCCATCTCTGAAAAGGAGACAGGAAGGAGGAGAAAGGAGGTCACCAGGGACAAGAGAGGTGGAGTGCTCCAGGCAGAGCACACTGCAGGGGGGTTGGTCAAATTTTTTGTGTTTGTGACCAAAACACCTGACAAGAACAACTTTAGAGGAGGAAAAGTTTATTTGGGGCTCAGAGTTTCAGAGGTCTCAGTCCACAGACAGCTGGCTCCGTTGCTCTCTGCCCAAGGTGAGGCAGAACATCATGGTGGAAGGGCATGGCAGAAGAAAGCAGCTCAGGACACGACGCAGAGAGAGCTGCTCTCCAAAAGGACAAGATAAAAGCCTCAAAGTCACCCCCCCTCCTCCAACCACACCCTACCTACCTTCAGCTACCACCAAGTGAAGCCCTATCAGGTGATTAAATCACTGATTGCATTAAGGCTCTCATAACCAATTATTTCACCTGTAAACCTTCTTGCACTGTCTCACACATGAAATTTTGGGGGACATTTCAAATCTAAACCCTAACAGGGGCAAAGCCTGGGGGGTGGAGTTAGACTGGCCCTGAGCGGATGCTGACCTCAGCAAGGTGCTCGGGAACGCTGATCTTGCTTTCCTTCGGTGCTGGGGATTGAACCCAGGGCCTTGTGCTTGAAAGGCAAGCACCCTACCACCTGAGCTATATCCCCGGCCCTGGAACGTTGATCTTTGTGTGACAGCTAGAGCCCCTCGTCTGCAACTGAAAAGACTGCAGTCTTGGTCACAGGTACCAGTTTTGGGTGTTCAGAAGCCCATGTGTCCCTCCTGCTTTCTGTCATTTTCCTGAGGTTGGGGAGAGGAATTCCTACCTCTTTAACACCCGGACAGTGAACTCAGGCTGGGAACTGTGGTGCTGCAGGTCCCTGGCCAGCCAGCGCGGTGTGGTGGGGTCTGGAAGAGCTCCACGGTTCTCAGGACAGAGCTGGCGGAGCAGTTATGGGCAGCAGGCTGTGCCCTGGGTTACACCGTGGTGCGGGGAGCAGCACTTTCCAGGCCATTCCTAAACCTGAGTGTAAAGCAGTGCTTTCCTGTGAGCTCTCCGTTTTGAGTACAGGCGCCAAGGTAGAATGACTCTACGCCTCGTTTGTACAAGTAAACAGCCACCATCTGCCGGGAACACCATAAGGGATAAACTGATAAATCACTTACACTTGCTAACTTATCAAACTAAATCAAGGAGTACCTGGACACATGGACCTCTCCAATCACATCAGGAACACCAGACGTGGGAGCTTAGCAATGGCACCCGACACAACCCACCTAAGACCCACAACAAGGAGGAACCCCTGAGCCTGGCACACAGCACTTGAGCCCATCACAATCCTTGCCCAGGAAAAGCACCACTGTGATAAACCGATTCCTATTCTGCTGGGCTCAGCAGAACACTGTTTCTCTAGCCTCTGACGACCAAGCACACCCCCTCTCCAAGATGACACCTCGAGCTATTGGGCCTGCCCCCGCCCCCAGGTCTCTGCTTGGACACCTCTGCAGAACGGACTTGTTAAAATCCCAACCACAGCGGCTCTCTGACTCTGGATTCCTATCTTCCTTTGCCTGAGCTCTTGGCACAGCATCCTGGGAATCTCTTGCTGTGACATGTACACATATCGACATATTTGTATAGTGGTGTGAAGTATGATGCGTGACTTGAGCGTTAGAGACAATAGAAAGTAAGGCTGCACTAGGACTTGTGCTTGCCCGGCTTTTGACTGTCAGGTGACCCACGAGTATCTGACAAACTGCCACCACTCAGAGTGGTGTAGCCTGTGGATTTAGAGTTATTCAATTAATTCTGACACTTGGAAAGACACGAACGCATCTGTCACAGCTCCCATGACCAAGCGGAGAGGCAGCCTGCTCCATCAGGCTGAGGAGGTCCTGTGCTGTACAATGGCGTTGCCTGGCTCCTGGGCTTCGCACGATGCAGCTGAGATCCAGGCCTTGCCCTGCTGGCCAGACCGTGAGCCACAAGGATGGGTCTCCCCAGGGTGGCTGGGAAGCCCCGCCATGGCTGCTCAGTAGGGCCTGCCTGACCGTCCTGGAGGAGTGGCCCACCTCCTCAGTGACACATGGGACGTGGTGGTGTGACATGCTGGGTGGGAGGAACTTCATGAAAGACAACTGACCTGGAGCTGGTGCCGATGATCGACCCACCAGAGAGCCGGGCCTCCTTCCTGGTCATGACCCAGTCACTCTCTGAGCCCGAGTGTCCCACATGTAAAACGGAGATGGCAGCCCACCCCCAAAGTCACTGGGAGCATCCAAGAGGTCTCTGACACCCAGAGCCTGACACTCCACAATGGTAGAATCCACATAAAAGAGTCCAGGGGGTCTGGTGGCCCTGCCAGGCTCCAATGAGACATGTGTGAAGCCACGTGGTGGGGCCATGTGACATCATACCCAGCCCTCCTGCTATCCCTGCCAGTGGCCTCTGATGGCATGCGTCCTTGCTATTTGGGACCAGTGATGTCACTAGGCAGGCCAGCTCATGGCTGTGGCAATGACATCAGGCTTCCTGGCTGGGTGGCTTTGTGGCCAGTGCGTTGCAGAGGGGACTCCCTGAGGCTCCTTTTTCCCCTCCACAAAGAGCTGTATCCCTGGCCCCGACCCTCAGGAAGGTCCAAGAGAGCTTAAGAGGCTCCAGGATTGTGGAAGGGGGGCTGGCAAGAGCAGAGCTGTGCCCAGAGGCAGGTTTGTCCCCTGTCCTGCTCCCAGGGGCTCCTGTCTGGCCCTTTCTGCAGGCCCCACATCTCTGGCCAGAGATGACACATTGAATTCTTTTCCTGCCTGAGTTCATCTCGTCCTCGGGATGTCTTCTGTTTCCTCTTCCTACTGACTATGACCAGAGAAATCACTCTGCTTTTTAGGGATTAGGGAGTGGGACTGGGCCCCAGCTCGATGACCCAGGAATTGGGTCCTGCATTGCAGTCCCTAACCTCAGTCACATACACAGTGTCCCTTTGGTCTTGAGGCACAGCCTATTCCAAGATTCCAGGACAAGCTGTGGGTCGCTCCTCCATCTGCCACACTCGGGTGGCTTCTCCCACTGTTGAATGGACAGTGCGGTCTCTAAGAGGGCCACGGAGCACCTACTGTGTGCAGCACTGGTCTGAGCTCTTGGGATACAACCTGGAAAAGATGAGCCTCCCTAGAGGAGCAGGAAGAGGAGGAAGAAGAGGGATGACCTGAGGCCTGTCGCCAGGCACACTTCTGGGTCCTTTCTAGTGTTCAAAGGCTCCCCATTGTCCCTCTGAAAAAACTGGGGTTCAGGACTCAGCCACCTGCCAAGCTCATCTGCCTTCTGTGATGCACTTTTAAGACTCGCCCTTTCTTTCCTTTCTGACTCTCCAGATTCCAGATACTCAGGACACCTCCTGGGTGGAGACAGGACTTCAGAGGGAGGTACAGCTTGTGCTGGGACCACGCCCTGGACCCTCCCCTTGGGGTCATTGTTCCTTCTCCTCTGTAACAGGAGGGTGTCTGAACTAAAGACCTGTGATTCACCCCAGCCTGAGCTTGTGACCTTCCTTGGGGGCCCTTGGGTCCCTGGGGTCATTGTTCCTGAGCCCTGCTGGTGGCTGACCTGGACACTCAAGAGTTCTTCTGCAGAAGTCAGGGGGGACGGCAGGGATGGGCAGCTCAGCCCCTGAAGCCTCTCAGGGCCACATTTACATGTTCTTGGCAACCCAGGTGCGGTCCTTCCTCTTTTAATGACCCCAAGTATTTATAGCTCCTCTTTCAAAGAGCAGCGAGCTGTGGGCTTCAGTCTTCAGACCACAATCTTGAGAACCTGGGACGAGTGAGTGCTTCAGGCAAGTGGAGGAGCAAAGTGCGAAGGCCACCCTGAAAACCAGCAAAATCCAAATCAAAGGCCTGGCTCATGAGAGATTCCCCTACTGTCTGCAAGGGCAGTGGTCACCTCCGAGCCGCGGTGGCCTGCCTGATCCTTCTATGTGCCTGGAGGAGGCTGGTCTAGCTGCTGCTCACCACAGCACACCTCCTGAAAGGGCAACCTCACTGAGGACATGCTCAGGGTGCTAGTTGACTGTCTGCAGGACACAGAAGGTGCACGCAGATGGGCTGTCATCAGAGCATCCTTCCTCAGGGCCACCCAGAGACCCACGGTGCCACCCAGTCTGCCATTTTATTTTATCCCCATCACAGTGCTGTGCAGCTGGTCCTGTTCTTTCTCCAATTTGCAGTTAAACAAAGCAAGTCCCAGAAAGGCCGAGGCCTGCCCAAGGGTGCTGGTGAGGAGGGCCCTTGGGGAGGGCCCTGTGGGGAGGAGGGAGCAGTGCATTTGGAACCTGAGTCCAAACGCTGGCCTTGCCATGCCTCTCTGGGACCAGACTGCTCAGACATTTAGAGTGCCTCTGAGGTGCTCTGGCTTTCCCACCTGGTGGAGCAGCTGGCTCCGTGGGCCTCCTCTCTGCTACAGAGGCTGGCCTTGTTCTGATTCCCTGCTATTCCCCACAGAAAGGCTTTCCCAGCCCTTCCACAGCTGGGTCCAGGTCATCACTCAACACACATAGATGCCATCTCCCCTGTCACACCCACCTGTGGCCTGGCACACACATGGGCTCCAGGGATATTTGGGGACAGCAGGATGACAGTGAGGGAGGATGATTTAGGTTCCATTTGGAGGAAAGGAAGAGCCAATAAGACCCAATGTGAATAAGAAAGAAGACGACAAGAAAACCCCAAGTTATCATGGGAAAGACCTGGAAGGCCTCCGAGGATGATGGACCCCACCACACTTTCCCAGGTACTCGGATGCTCTGACCTGGTGACGCTCAGGTAGAGCCCAGGCGTGGCCCAGGTGCTGGCCACACCCTCACATTACCTGCTGAGCTCCCGCCTCCTGTCTCTCCCTACCATGGCCTTCACTCTCTCCCAGATCTGAAAGGCCAGAACTTCAGTTCACATAGAGATGATGGTGACAGGGACTGTCAGGGAAGTGCCTTAGAGTCTGCAGTCTGGTCCTGGGGTAGCACCTCCTTGGCTGCAGGCAGGACTGACTGTAGGGGAAGGGAGGGAGGGAGACGGGGAGCGGAGGAGGAAGCACGGTAATGAAAAGGTCAATGAAAGAAACTTCAGCAAAACGTGGTTTGCACGGGAACTGCTGCGAAACACAGTGCGATCGTGAGGATAATAAAAGAGAAACTTGAGATCTCAGGGTGACAAACATTCCTTTTTAAATGCTCAGGGTTCATAACGTGGACCAAGAGAACATGACATGTCATTGCGCAGGCTGCCTGGTGGGGAGCATCGTCTCTAAAGTTTTCCAGGGTCAGTGAAGTGGATGGACTTCCCCGTGGACGGAGCTTGCAAGGCCTGGCTGAGGTCTGAGGAGGAAATGAAGCTGGGAATGGGCAGTCAGAAAGGACCAGAGAGGAAGGAGCCTGGAGAGGGAAACGAAGGGGGACGCTCCTGGTTTACTGGCAAGTCAGGGAACAGTTACTCAAGTGATGAAGCAAGAAGGGGAAGGTCTTGATAGAACTCAGGAGTGACCGAAGGAAGAACCACAAACCAGACTTAACCTCAACCTTGGAGGTGCAGGAGGGGAGGCTGCCACAAGCAGGTTAGATGTTCCTTTTCCTCAGAAGGACCTTTCCCAGAAGGTCTAAGAAGGAAACCTGCTCTGGAGAAGGGACTCAGGTCGACAGGGAGACCCACAGGAAATGATTCCTATGGAGATGAGTTATTCATCAGAATCTGCAGAGTTATGAGCGCCATCTTTAATCTGCTTAGTCTCAAAGTCTTGGGGACAGGAACCCATGTTTCTAGCCAGCCACTCTGGTGGGTTTTGGTGCCCTTCAGCTGGTTGGTCCTTATTGCCTTTAGCCAGGATGGACTGGGAGGAGCTGACCGGTCTCCCCAGCCTTGATTGGACCTGAGAGTCCCTCAGTTCTTGGCATTCCTGATGCCTTTGTGGGGGTGTGGTGGAGGAAGACTTTGCAGAGCTCAGTTTCATTTTGAGAAGATCCCTACCTCATTCATGTCCTTCCAGGGTGCGTCCAGTTCGGGAGGAAGTTGAGGCATGACTGGGCTTCCAGTCAGTTTCTTCACTTCCTCCCTCTCCACGCCTGACTGGTCTCGGAAGTCACTCTGATTCTCAATGTGAGGAGATGCCTCATTCACTTCCTGACTTTTGAGTGACCCTGACCTTGATACTGGGTGTGCTGTAACCTTTCTGACCCTTGCAGAGGGAGAAAAGAGCTCATGATGCCTTCAGGATTGCCCTGTAGTATACCAAGCCCATCGGTGGCTGGGCTATGTGATCTCCACGACCTCAGCGGGAATCTCTGCAGCATGTGAGAAGGGACACCGCAGTGGGGTTCTGGAACTCAGACAGGCTGGCTGTGGGACCCAGCCCTGTGCTCCCTGCTCACCTTAATGGGACTTGGGTCTTTTCCAACTCAAATGCCTTTGTAACTATACATTGTCTCTTCTGTCTCCATTTTCCAAGAGCTGCTCCAGGGCAGGAGCCATGGTGGCCTGGCTTGTGGAGTCCTCTGATTGCCCATCTTACCTATCTCTAAACCCACTGTTCATTATCAGGGCTTTGGGAACAGAACTTTTCTGTTTTCTGTTCACATGCATTAGCATCTTCAATCAGCAGGGCAGATCTGCAAAGTAGGCATTATTATCAAACAGGATGCTAAATGGGATGCTTTTTTTCTCAGGTTTTATAAGTCAAGAGCAAAATAGCAGATGTCATCTGGCAGTGACAGAGTGCACACACATGCTGGGTGCACGAAGTGGGTAGTCCAAAACTAGTTCTACCAACATGGTCCATCATTCGAATCCAGTCACATGGAAGAATGCAAACAATCCATTCTCAAGGCTGGTGCTGATAAATTTGGGGGGGTGCTATTACACTGGAGTGGATTTTTTTATTATCAGAAAAACAAGCTATGCCTAAGGTTGGATCCAAGGGCAGAATAGGACATATCCAGAGGTATACTGATGTATTAGTTTTCTGTGGCTGCTGTAACAAATTAGCGCACGTAGATTTAATACAGTACATATGTTGTGCTATAGCTCTGTAGGTGAGGCACCTAAGATGAATCTCAAATGTGAGATCAGGTGGTTAATGGGGTGTGTTCCTTTCTGCAGATTCTAGGGGGGAATCTATTTCTTGCCTTTTCCAGCCTCTAGAAGCTGATCACATTCCTGGGACCATGGCACACTCCCTCCTTCTTCAAAATCAGCAACATGGGGCCCAGTTCTTCTCTTGCTATCTTGTCTCTGGTCCTCTCTTCTGCCTCTCTAATCCACTTTTAATCACTTTGGATTCACCCGAGTAATTCTGGGTAAGGTAAGCTCAGCTGATTAGCAACTACAATCCCATCTCCATCCTTACTTTCCCCTTGCCATGTAGCTTTAGTTATTCACAGGTTCTGGGTGTTGGGATAGATATGACTTGGAGGTGGGGGAGTGGGGAGGAGCATAATTCTTTCTGCCACAACTGTAAAATGGTGGGAAAAAATAAAATTGCTTCCATCTTATACTTTGGTAAGTGCTGCTCATCCAGAAAACTTAACTGACTCCATTCTACAGGTGAGGAAACTAAAGACCAGAGACGGAAAGGGCATTGTCTATTCTTGACTGTGTACTAACCACTGCCTGGGGATTAGGACCTTACTGCTCTGGGGTATGCCCAGGGCGTTAGGATTTGTAAAAGTTCCTAGGTGAGTCTAATGAATGGCCCAAGATGGAGCCACTGGGTCAAAGGGAGCACTGCAGGTCATCCAAGCACCTGGCCAGGGCTGTCCCACCCCAGGTCTGCTTGACTTCCAAGTTCCCACCACGGTGTTGGTGGAGGAGGAACCTCCTGTGCTGTTTCTAGAGGGAATGCTCACTCACCTGGAGTCCTGAGTTGGACTCTGGTCCTCTGAGAATTCAAGGTGTGACTCTAGCACACCCTGAGCCTTCCTGAGCCCCACCTGCCTACAAATCATCAAGTTTGCTGTGAACTGAACTGAGATGACGGGTGCGAACACATTTCATGATGTGCCATGTAAATCACAGAGACTGATAACTGGCTCACCTGCTCTTATTTTGGGGTGTGCATGGGGGAAGGGGGAGAGTAGGATGGGGTAAGAGAGTTTTAAACAGAAGATTTGCTTTCACATATGATCCCTTAGGAAGGTGAATGAGAAAATCAGTCAGTCAGTTGCTTAACTAGGACCCAAAGCTGTAGAAGCTCCATTTCCTATACCTGCTCCTCTCACATGCAACCCAGTCCAGCTGGTCCTGCTTCTTCCTAGGTCCTTGCTTCTGCTCCTTCCCCCATCTCCACCCTCACTGCCTCAACTCAGAACTCATGGTTGCTGCTGCTGGAGTTGGTCTCCTACTTCTATTCTGGAACCTTCCTGAATAAACTTTTCCTACCATCAGTTGGGACCATCTCACTCGGGGGCCTGCCCTCAGTGGATCCCTGTTTTCTGTCACTGTCTTCCGTTCACCTAATTGTCTCTCCTCCTGGAGGTGCAGGTTTTCTTCCCCAGCACTCAGTACCAGGCCTGGTGCACACCGGATGCTCCATAAATATTTGCTGAAAACCTCAGCAGCTGGAATTCACATCCCAGTACAGAGTTCAGTACAGAGCAAAGAGTTCTCCAAGAATTTCCTTGAAACCATGACTCAGTCACCAGTGCTTCACTGCATATAGACACTTTATTGAAAGGAAGTGGCTTATTACACAGAACGAGGGAATATGGTGGGCAGTCTGGGTGGGGTGTTCAGGGTGGGTGGGTGTCTCGGGGCTGGTCACTTGCTGTAGCTCTTAGGACCTGGCTCTGGGGGGGCCAGGAGGTCTTCTCTCTGCTCAGACCCGGCTGTCAGTTCCTCTTCCCTCCCTGTCAGCTGCTCATCCCTGGCTCCATCTGAAACAGAAGGGCAGGGCAGATTGGTCCAGCCAGTCTCCAGTGGGCATTCCCTACCAATGCCCCACGGAGGGACATTTCTGGTGATTGGGACACCAGACTCCTCTCGCAGCTGTAGGGATGTGCTAAGGGTATGATGGTACCTGTCACCCAGAGCCACCTGGCCTTGGAAGCTAAAAGCAGAGTTGGAATATGAATTGTGCTGGACAAGGTCACTTTTCTGTGTGATGTTCCATTCACTCACATCCCTCCATGCCTGAAGAACTGTCATTCTGAATTTCTAAGCCAAAGTGTCACTCCCCAGGGGGCCTCTGCAGACCCTCCAGGGAAAGGCAAGTCCTCCCTCTTTGGGCTCCCAACAGCCCTGGTGCAGCCTTCCAACATGGTGCCAGGGACCTGAAGGGCAATGATTGGGTTAAGTCATTCCAGGCCCACTCTTCTAGAAGATTCTCAAGGGTTTCGTATTTATTTCTATATCTTCATGCCTTCATTGTGTTTCATTTTCTCTCCTTAATAACTCCACAGTAGGAAGAGGTAGGTATGCGTGCTTTTGCCCTAGCTAGAACTGCCTCTGAGGATGAGCTTTGGGATCTCACCTTTCCTCCCCACACCAGTGTTTCTGACTAGAAGCCAGATGCTGGTCCCCTTTCCACCTCCCCACCCACTTTTCAGCCCTGGTCCCCCAGTGCTTCTCTCTGGGTCTCTCTCTAGCTTCCCCTTCCAGCCCCATCAGAACAGGAGGGTCTTGGCAAAAGGATTCCCCAGACAGTGAGCAGCTCACAGGAGGGGCTGTGCCATCAGCATCCTGCAGCCCCAGGCACGCAGTGGGGTGGACATGGAGCTCAACCCCCACCCCAGCTCCCACCCATGCTGACGGAGCTACCTGCAGAAGCCTTCAGAGTGCGGATGTACTTGGACCAGAAGGAGCAGTCTGTTTGTTTCAGGCCCTGGCGATTGGGGAGCAGAGCACTGAATTCCTTGTAGCTCTCTCCTCCAGCTCCGGGCACAAAGTCAGGCCAGGGGGCTGCAAACTCAGGTGCTCTCCGTGAGAACTCGTGTGGGTAGTTGGGATTTCTGGTAAAGGAGAGAAAGGCATATCTATCCATGAGGGAACCTGTCTTTGCTGTTATCGCCTGGCGTCACTTCCTACGTATGCTTGCTCTGTGAGTCCAAATCACACATCTTTGACACCAGCTGTGAACCTGCCCAATCTGGCTCCTGGGCTCTGATGTGCACCAGGTGCTGCAGAACATTAGGGACAAAGGTCTTCTGAGCTCGCCCCACTCAGGCGATTCCTGCCAAGAAAGCCATGGGGTCCGCACCCAGTGGTGTTACTCAGGACAGTGTGGCCTCCCGTCTTTCTCAGTGACCAGGAGGCCTTGGCATCCTTTCTACCATGATGCTCTTTGATCTGGACACTATGGCCAGTCTCTGGAATGCCTTTGTTTGTCCAAGATCTGGGCAGGAGGCTGGGTGAAAAACCAGGGAACCTGCTTGCCACCTTGCCAACCACCAATCAACTTCCCCAGGAGAAGGTGTCACATCTTCTGAGACCTGGGCTCCATCCCAGACCTGCTGGCCAGGCCCTCTGTCCACAGGCCCCACCTCCAGCCCCCACCATGCAAGGTGTTCTTAGGTCCCACAGCTTCAGTCCAGCCCAGCCTGCTCTCCGGTACGCCATCCCTCACTCATCTGAATGTTCTACCCGTCCTTCCAGGAACAGTGTCAGTGTCACTTCTTGGGGAAACATTATCTAAAGCAGATAGAGAAACAACTTTTCCTGCTCAACCCCTGAAGCTACTACACCAAGCCTTCTTCCGTCCTGCTGAGGAGCGAGCTTGGCCCCATGGTTTCAGGCTGTCAGTGCCTGCAGCAGGGCCAGGATGTCTTTGCTTGCTTGCCCTTCCTGGGGATCTGGCACAGTGCTGGGGAATCCACACACAGGCCTCAAAGGATGAAGGGAAACAGATAAACCGCCAGGAGGAGGGAAGTGCAGGTCACGGGGCAGGGGAAGCAAGGGCCAGGGGCAGACCCAGCAGGGCCTGGAGTTACTTCGGCTGACACCCTAAAGCCCTGGCTCCCAAGGGAACATTGGCTAATGTCTGAAACATTTTGATCTCATGAGCAGAAGGGGGGTGAGTGTAGCTGACATTTTGTGGGAAGAGGCCAGGGATGCTGTCAATCACTCTGCAACCCACGGGACACACACAGACTTATCCAGCCCCAAGCATGACTAGTGCTGAGGCTGGGAAACCCTGATCTAGAGCCATCAAATGTGACTGAACAAGAGAGGGCTATAACTGGAACTTTCTTCATGAAGATTAATCTAAGCAAAGGTAGTCTGTACTAGAGGAGGGACCAAGGCAGGAAGACCCAGTGGCCAGAAATTCCTGTCTAGGGAGGAAAGGGTGAGTCCACTGATGCCAAAGGTGGCCTCCACATTCTGATGCAGGGAGCAGGGGATGCATGATGGTAGAACTCAGGACAAGGGTCCACTTACCCAGATCTGATGAAGTTGGAAACATACTGCATGATCTTCAGCGAGAGACTTCTCTCCTCCAGAGAAAACTGCCCCCGGTGGCCTGGGTAGAAGGGAAGGCCAAAGGCGTGCTGCAGGTCCACCAGCAACTCCAGGCTAAGCAAACAGGGAAGGAAGAGGGGAGCTTCAGGGAGGAGGGAGCCACTAGAGAAACCCAAGGAGCCCAGACCAGCATTCCTCCCCGACAGGGACCTTTCTACTCTGTGTTTGTTTAGGATTCCTGCTCAGAGCTCAGCCCAGCTGAGATCAGGCTGGGCCCTTACCCATGACTCCCTGGGGCAGATCCTAGCTCAGGTGCTCCTGGGCTCACCAGTGCTGAGGAACGCCGCCTGTGAGCACCTCCCCAAGAGATTGTCCATTTGACCATGTGCTACCATGGCACTTACATTATCATTGAATATTCATTTGCTCATCCATTCACTGATCAAAGTGATGAAAATAGCATGCATTTTGAGCCCCTGGTCTGCTCGAGCTCTTCTTCCCATGCCACTCATGAGCTTGCAACCCTTCAAGGTTGGTGTTTGTCTATGAAGCCCACCCTAGCACCCGGCATTTGCTCAATAAGCGAATGTCACTGAACTGGATCTCTAGTGAGCAGCCACCAGATGGGGTAAAGATCTGGAAGCCAGTTCAAAGATTGCATGGGCCAAGTTGGGGTGACACAGGAGAGCCTGTGTGCCTAGGTCTGAGCAGTGAACCTGGGAGGGTGTTAGTGAGGGAAATCTGGGAGGGATTTGCAGTTGCTTGGTAAAGAACTTGGCTTTGCCCCAAGACAGCTCTGGCCTTGCCCTTGGGCTCTGGGAGGAGGCCCTGCCTGATAGGGTGCTTTGTTGAGGGGAGAGGCTGGCCACTCTGGATGCTAGAGGGCATGTGGCCATAGAGGACAGTCTTGGGGTGGGTATGGCCAGGCCAGAAACACCAAGTGTGTGACTTCAGGGAGCTTTGTGTCACATGGTGCTGCTCAGCCCCTAACAGATGAACCACTTGGGCAACCAACTGATCCCACCATCATAATGGCGCCCTAGTACAAAACAAGCACCCAACCTGGTGTGGCCACCCTGGACGGCTACGCTTACGTGTGTGCTGTCCCAAGTCAGTGCAGAGAGGAGCAGGTCCTGACTGTACTGGGGGAGGGCACTGGAGCTTCAGGTCTGGAAGCCCTGGGCCTGCACTGTGCCCGTCCTCCTCTGGCTCACCTTAACCTGCATCCTTTCCCATTAGAGGATCACTACCATGGATACTGCCCCTTGCAGGGAACTTCATCAATCCTTCCAGTGAGTTACTGAACCTAAGGGTGGTTTGAGAAACCCCTACATTTTCAGTTGGTATCAGAAGGAGTTGGTGGTCAGCCAGGCTCAGCGGTTCATGCCTGTGGTCCCAGCTACTGTGGAGATAGAGGCAGGATAGAAAGTGGGATGCCAGCCTGGGCAACTTAGCAAGACCCTGTCTCAAAAAATAAAAAGGGCTAGGGATGGAGCTTGGTGGTCAAATCTCCCATTAGTAAGAAAAAAAAAAAGGCTCAGCACCCCACATTGGAAAAAGAAAACCTGTAAAGGCCAAAAATTTAAAGCAGCTGGTGGTCCTGTGTGTGACCACGTCCTCCAACCTCGGAGTCGGCCTCCAGTTATCTGAAGAGACACCTCTAATATTGCAGTTTAGAGAGGTTTCTTGACTTGCCCAGAAACCCCCAGGAGGTGGACAGCAGAGCAGGTCAGAGCGGTGGTTTCCAGGACACAATATGGCTGAAGGCCCAGGGCCACCACTCCTCAGTCTGGGCTCCTCATCCTTTGGCAAATTACTAGGCCCTGATTCTCTGCTTCCTGTCCATGGACGGCTGCATAAATACCTGCCCCACGGGGTTGCGTGGAGATCAGCCTAGGAGCTGTAGCAGTGGGAGCCGAGGGAGGGTGTGGCTCCATTCCTTCTCCCACACCCCACTTGCTCTTAAGGAAGGGGCTGGTCTCTGCCAGGGCACACGTGGTCACCGAGGTGCTCATGGTGCTGGATGGGCAGACGGGCCCTGGACAGGGGTGCTGGGCAAGGGCTGGGCCAGGGCGGGGATCCCTTTATGGGATAAAGGATCCGCAAGGAGGAAAGTCACACAAGAAGAGGTGAACCGCTTTCTCAGGGCAGCCTGGACCCTGCGGTCACTCAGTGTGGCTCACTGCCATCACCAAGAGGCCGGGAAAAGGGGCCCCTTGCCCAGGGTTCTGAAGGGGAGCATTTCCAGTGAAGAGGCCGCCTTTCCTGTTGCCCCTGCCGGCTGGGCTGGGCCCCCGTGGCAGCACAGGTACCGGGCCTTTCTTGACACAGGGCCTGACGCCAGGCAGCTGGCTCGGCTGGGCTTCTGCGGGCTCAAGCCAGCTTCCCTCCCACCACGGAGAGCACGTGGCCCAGTGACAGGGGCCTGGCGAGGGCATAGAGCAACATGAACCGACTCAGCCGAGACTCCGCCCTGGGACTCACTGCCCGCGTCACTTTGTGAGAGTGCTTTGACCTCTCTGTGACTCGGTTTCCTCGCCAAATCAAATGAGCTGCCGCACCTGCTCTGGGCTCCAGCCTGGAAGGTGGCTGCAGAGGAACTGAGCCCCTAAGACACACTGCGGGTCAGACACGGGCACAGCCACCACTGTAGTGTCTCTGCTGCTTCCTCTGGTGGCAAATGTCAAGGACACTGAGGCTCTCAGAGGATAGCGGGAACAGCAAACATGGTGGAAATTTGTAGAAGCCTGTGACCCCAAAACTGCCAGATCTACTTGGTGCCCTTTGTTTTCATTTGCCCATTTTTAATTAATTAATTTTATTATATATTGACATGCTTGCATGCGTGTATACAGGTGGGGCTGTGCTTTGGTGTGCGTGGTTCTGGGGTGGGCCAGGGCCTCAGCAAGCCACGCAGGTGCTCCACCACTGAGCCGCACCCCAGCCCTTTTAGGATTCTTGAGTCCAATGAGGATAATCAGCTAAAATATTAAGAACTTAACTTTTTGAACTTGTTGTGATAAGATCATTAGAAATTGATTCACTGATATTTTGAAATTATGAGCTATATTCAGCACATGACACAATTGATCTCAAAAATTTGAGAAATGAACCCAGCAAACAGACTTCTCTCTCCTCTCCTGTCCACAGGAAGCTTCTTGCCTTGACCATCACCTCCCATTTCCACTGCCCCGGGGTTGGGAATCGGCATTCTCAGAGTCTGCTGAGAGCCACCGTCTGCTGAGCACCAGGATGGCCAGGCTCCGTGCTGGCTTCTGACACTCTAGTCCACCCACCTTCAGTCCCAGCCCAAGAGCTCAGGGCTCCACCCACATGCTTTCCAGGCGAAGGATCAGGACTCCGATCGGTTAAGTGATGTGACATGGAGAGCCAGGGTTCAAGCAGGAAGCTCCTAGGTCCCAGCACCAGGCTCTTAGGGGCGAGCCCAGGGGAGAACCCTGAGGGTTAGAGGGACCCACCTTTCTTCTCCCCTTCCTGGCTGTGCTTGGCTGACACGAGGGAGGGCAGGATAGCAGGTCCTGCAGAGACCCTTCTAGAATGTGGCTGGGCAGTGTTCCACTGATGCCCTAGGAGTGCCGGTGACCTCCTGGTTGAACAGCACAAGTACTACCTCACAGTTCCCAGAGGGCAGAGGTCCAGCACGAGTCTCCCTGGGCTGCCATCTCCAAGGCCACAGGCTGCATTTTCCGGCACCCCGGGATGGTGGGAGGGTCTTCACAGCAGGCTTGGGTGGACTGTGGGCGAGGACGCACATCCCCCTGTCCAGCAGGCTACACTGGGAAGGCCGTTCCAGCACCAGGGGCTGCCTGGGCCTCCTCCATCCTCAGACCATGGGTCCCTCTCTCCCACAACTCTGCCTCCCACTTCTGCCTTTGAGGACTCGGCCACTAGATAGGCCCGCAGGGATAATCTGCCCTCAAAGGCCCTGACCCTTCACCAGACCTACAGAGTCCCTTTGCCTTGTGAGGCAACAAGCCAACGTGACAAGATATCAGGGTTCAGGACATGGACATTTTGAGGACAGTATCCTGCCCACCACAGCAGCCTGGCCTTGGCTAGTGTTTCTTCCAAGGAACATTGTGTGCCGAGTGGCCTGGGAGCAGACACGGCCCTGAGACAGCCCAGCCTCCTCCTTCATCTCTCACCTTGTCCCTTTGCATCTGCACAAGACGCGCAAACTCCCTGGGGCTCGTCTGAGAACGGTGACACCCTCAGGCTTGCCTGTGGCCTTGAGGGGACATTTCCAATTGTTGGTGGCTTCTGGCTCACGTCCCATTCCCTCACCCTTTCCTGAGAGATGCCTGAAAGCACAGCAGTGAGGTCGTTCCCTGAGGTCCACTATAGGGCTTCAGCCAGGATGCCATGCCTGAGGCTCTCCCTCAGTCACCAGGAAGCTGCCTGTGTGCACCTTTCTTCAGAGAAGCTCCTGGCCACCATGAGCTGCCCGCCATGAGCTAGAGAAGGGTTAACCACTGGCTCTGGGGAGGGCAGTTCCACTTGTAGCGTCTTCCAATTTCCATGGTGTAAATACTGCTGCTTGGTTGATTTCAAACCTCCAAAGTGACTTCACTGAACATGGAATGGGGGCGGAGATGATCACAGCTGGGTCTTGGGTTATCTGAACCAGCTTGTGTTAGCTGGTTCCGGCCCACACTGCCTGTGGCCTCAAGGGGTCAGGAAACAGCTTCTGGAGAGGGCCTGGCCTCCCAGCCACCCAGGCATTTGATCTGAGAGCCTGCTGCGTATGAGGACTTGAGCTTCTCTCCTCAGCAGGACTGGCCTCTGTTAGGATTCTGGTACTATTTGAAGGAGTTGAAGACAGACATCTGGAGGAGGGACTCAGAGTGGGAGGCATGGAGGAGGGAACACAGGATCAGAGAGCCCACCCTGGTGAGAGTCCCAAGGCCTCTGGAGAAAGAAGCAGGTCTGGAGTCAGAGTCTGCGAGGAGACAGCAGGACGTGCCTGGTGAGGGAAGGGAGAAGCTCCCGGGCCAGCCTGCAGCGTGTGCTGTGAGCGTGGCTTCTTCACGCTCTCTTCGGTTGCTGCCGAATCATGTGCCCAAGCCAGGGACAGCTGGACAGCCACATGGTCGGCCTGGTGGCATTTAGCTTCCAGATGCTGTTTACTGTGGTTGGAATTGAGGAGTCAAGATGTTCCCTGCTCTGACGGCTACCTGTGCGATGCTGAAAGCCACAGCAATGTCTTATTGTCACATCGTCCTGAGCAGATGTGGGCTTGGGAGCTGCTCCCTGCCCAGACGCAAGACCAGCTCAGACCCCACTTCCACCGCTGGCTCTCTGCACCCTGGTTTTCCTACCAGAAGCGGGTCTGACCACCCCTGCTCAGCCTCCCACGTGGCATCACTAGATGCTCATAAGTACAGGGTGGAAGGAAATCCCTCTGGAAACTGGGAATTGTCACCTACGGGGAGTTAATGCTGGTAAAGTCACATTTAGCCCGAGTGTGGGAAGAATCAATCAGCCACGCCACCCTGGGCACAATTTCGTGTGTGCGTGCGTGTTTTTTGTTTGAGTTCCAGGGCATGAGTGCCGTTCATCGAGGACTGTGGCAGGCGAGACATGGATGTCTCACTGAGGCCCTCCCGGCCCACACTGGCTGAATGTGCTCTGTGTCCTGCCTGAGGGCTGCTGGGTGTGGGAGGGTGAGCAGGGGGCCCTTCCTCAAGGAACTCAGGAGGTGAACAGGAAATGCAGGTGGGCCAATGCTTTCAAACATAAACTGCTGCATGCATGATGGACAGGTGCCCATCAGGTGACAGAACCAGTCACAAAGCACCAGAGAGGAGAGACAAAAGACACTACTCTTTTCAGCAGGGAGCAGACAGGAGCTCTGCACCTTTGGAGAGGGCATGGTGCCCATGCTCTTCGGTGGGGAGCAGTGTCAGCAGGTGGAATAAGTGCACACGGGCTTTTGGGCAGCAATGCTACACTTGGCAATCACAGGGTGGCTCCTAGGACAGGGCATGGGGTCGGCCAGGTGATGAACGCCCGGCATGTGGCCTCAGGTCTGCTGATGAGTGCGTTATGCTAAGTGATACTGGAATTTCTCCAGATGGAAAACCCAAGGTGTGGGGCCACTGGACGACAGGCCTGCTGAGCTCCCGAAGGCTTCGGGTCCTGCAAGGCCAGAAGAATTGGAGGTCACATCCTAAAGGGACTGGGACACCAGTGGTTCCTCAGCCAGTGAGTGCAAAGTCACGTGTCTTTTACAACCATTAGTAGAGTGACCTGGGATCAAAGGCCAGGCTGCCCTGTGCAGGAGACAGACACCGTTCTTTTCACACAATGTCCCTGACCTTACCTTGGGCTTGTCCTGTGTCTTGCCAGTACTGCTGGGATGGGCAGGGAACTGAGTCTCTATCCTAGCAGCCCAGAAGCCACCGCATTTCAGAGCTTCTCCATTGCACAAGTTCCTGATGTGAGCTCCACCTCTGTTGGGGCTCATCAGGAAGCAGATGACCGAGGTGGTGTCCCCAGAAAGAGCACGGGACAGTGGCCTCAGCAGGAAGGAGGGCTGAGCCTGGGCTCCCCTCCAGCTGAGAGAAATCTTTCTTGACAGAAGGAACACAGGGTTTTGCATGACACAGTTTTGGACTGTCCCACTGAGGGTGGAGGGAGAGAGAGGCTGTGCTGGGAGGGGCCCAGCCAGCCATCCACTGGGCTGGTGCAGGGTCTGTGGGTGCAGGGTCTGTGGGTGCACGGACTCCTGTCCAGGTTGCTCCATCCGCAAGAGGAACTCTGCGGACCTCACTCCCTCCTCACAGCAGGTCCACGTCTGCAGAACCATCCTCCCAAGAAAACCAGGGGCAGCGGGGATGAAAATCCTGCTTCCCAGGCCTCCTCATTTTTGTTTTTTAGAAGTCGAGGGATTGCTAAATCACCAGAATGAAGGACTGCAAATGAGCAAATCTAATGTGCAAGAGTTCAGATGCTGCCTATGAATCAATCAGGAAGCAATTACACGCTTTACAAATGGATGTGTTTTGCAAAAGGATCTGTTATGCAATCCTTTAAAAATGAGCTCCCAGGTTTGCTTTAAATTACACAGTCCTGACCCCATCTCCAAACATCTTTTAAAATTTTTTTCAATGCCTTCCCATCATATTTAGATAAAATGTGACCTCTGCCTGCTAGCATTTACAAACTCCTAAGTGAGCTAGGAGACCCTGTCCTTTCCCCCACATCTCCAACACTCTCCTGTCCTTTAGTAGCCTCTAGCTCCTTGGCCTTCTTTATCCATACTGGGCCATTTCCCACTGAAGGGTGTATTTTGTTTTCTTTTGTTTTTTTGTTTTGTGATGCTGGGGATTGAACCCAGGGCCTTGTGCATGCGAGGCAAGCACTCTACTAACTGAGCTACATCCCCAGCCCAGGGCGCTGGGTTTTGACAATTCTTTTCAGATAAGAATTACTGCTCATTTCTACACTAGGACCAAACCTCCTCACATCACAGTTCTCAGATCAGACGTCACCTTTCAGAAGGTTCTGCTGACTAGCTCTGCACTGTGACTCCCTCCTGGTGCTGTTATCTGAACTTATTCTGCCGATCCGTGCGCACTGGTCATCTCTGCACCCTATTCCTACCTGTCCATCAGCCCCATGCCACAGCACGGTCTCTAGCGGGCAGTCCCTGTCTGCCTGGTATGCCCACCCAGCTCTGGGATTTGAAGGAGAGTTTGTTGCAGAGAAGGCATGAGGCTAGTGTTTGTTGATCAGGACTGAAGAGGAAGCACAGGGTAAGCCCTAATATGCAACATGGCTGGTCGGTCAGTTTTGGAAAATGATTAGTGGGAAGTAAGCATGTCAATCACACAGGACAGAGCCAGGCCCAGGGTCAAGAATCCAGCCACTCAAGATTTCCCTTGGTCTGTGAATTCCAGAAGACCCATCACACTGTCAGCTGAAGACCGTGTGTGAACCTGGAGCGGCCAAGGCCCCTGGAATCCACCGAAGTCTCTAGAATGCGCACGCAGAGCTGAACAAAGTGTCTCCAGTCTAGAATTTATAGCTTTGTTTTCCAAAGTCGGGAGCGGTTATGACGGAGGAGAATCGCTGTCTCTCCGCCTTCCTCACTTACTCATTCTCCTATCAGTCTTACTTTTTCCTAAGAGGAAAATAGCCTGAGCCACCAAATACCAGACACCTCCGAGGTCCCAGGTTTCACAGGCCTTTCCTTGAGTATCCACGCTCCAAGAAAGAGGCCCGAAGCCCATCCCATGAGGCAGGTGACTTGCTCAGATGCAAACAGCAATAAATGCGAGAGACAGGATCAGATCAAACCCTAGTTTTAGATTAATAGCTTTGGTAACTAGAGGCTGCTAGGTATGTGCACACGTGTGCGAGCACACACACACACACATGCAGATAAAAGCCTTGGCTGCACATTGTACAGGTCCTGTCCCCTGAACCTTTCCAGAAAATCTATGGGACAGGCATTATTACCCTTCTGAGGTATAACTGAGGAGGCTCAGAGAGGTTAGGTGATTGACCAAAGGTTGCACAGCTAATAAGTGGACTTAGCCACGGCAGGTCCTCAGTAGAGTTCTGGTTGAAGTGGATGCTGTTGAAAAAAATGGAAGAGAGTACAGGTGACAGGATGTGAGTCCAGAGGGCCACTTACTGACTCTGGGACTGGGATATAATCCCATCATCTCTCTGGCTTTTGTTTATCTATGGAAAGAAGGAGTGTGTTGGGGTCTTCTGTCCTGTGATTCTTTGAATCTGAACCTCCATGTTCCCCTTAGGCTGTGGGTTTCTGGATCTTTGTCCCTGCCCCAGCCTCATGCCTACTCTTCCCTCATGGTGGCCGACTGGTGGTCTGTTTAGGGATGCAAATCTCACTGATAATCCAGGGGGCAGTGACTCTGCAGCCGCCAGGGACAGTCTGTAAGGAAGCAAGGACTCACTGTGCGTGTTGCCAGCCTCGCCAGGAAGGCTGATGTACACAGCAGACGTGGAGGTACGAGGCAGATGGCTGGGTGCAGCACACACACGGATATTTTAAGTGTGTAGATTTGAGCCAGAAATAGATTGAGAGGTGTGACAGCTCCAGGGTATGGGAGGGGGGGAGGGAGGGGGAGGGGAAGAGGGAGAGGGAAAGTGAGGAGGGAGGGAGAGGGACAGGGAGGGAGAGGGAGACAGAGGGGGAGGGAAGGAGAGAGAGAGAAAAGGAGTGAGAGAGGGGGAGGGAGAGGGAGAGGGAGAGGGAGAGGGAGGGGGAGAGAAGGAGAGAGAGAGAAAAGGAGTGAGAGAGGGGGAGGGAGAGGGTGGGCCAGGGAGGAGGCCTTGGAGAAGACCTGCTGACCAGCCAGCACCGGGTACTGGCCCTGGCTGCAACCTGCTCACTGAGCCAAGCCTCTGCCTGGGCCAGTCTCTGCTGCCATGTGGCCAGAGGGAAGCTCTGAACAGGGGTCCTTGGGGACACTTTCCAATGGCCAGGATGGCAGGTCCTCCTGGCGCCCATGGTGCACAGGCCCTGCTCTGTTCAGAGTGCTGGCTATAATCCCTGGGGGGAAGGTTCTGTGGTGCCCATTTTTCAGATGAGGAAACTGAGTCACCAAGGGCTGCGTGACTGCCTGAGGTCACGGAGCTGACAAGGGTCAAAGGCACATTCCAACCCAGTGGACGCCAGAGTCCCTCCTTCCAAGGACGCTAGTTTGCTCAGCACAGGAGGCAGTGGGCCTGAGAGTCTCCTGAGATGTGGCAGAACCTGAGCCACAGGCCCCCTCGAGGTGACCACGGACCTCACAGCTCCCCACGGAGCAGCCTGGACAGTCACTGCAGCTGGCTCTGTGAGGGTCGGGAGGTGCAGAGCCCGCCCTGCTCTCCCCCTCAGGGGTCCGGGGTCCCTGCTCCAGCGCAGTCTCAGGACCTCACCCCCCTACTCCCATTTTACAGATGGAAAAATCAGGCCCCGAGGAGTCTGAAACCTGGAGAGGTGAGGACCCATTCCCACCTCTCAGCCTGGGGCACTTCTGTGCTCTGCACGACTTCTGAGCACCTACCAGTCCCACCCGCACCAGGAGGTCACGGGCTGCAGTGCCCAGAGCCAGGAAGACTCATGAGGCAGCTGTGGGGTCTGGTGTGTGGACGAGGCTGCTCCCTGGGAGGGTCCTGGAGCAGAGCAGTGGGCCTGGCAGCCTCTCCCGGGAGGGTCATGAGGAGGTCTCTCAGCAACAGAGAAGCCCAGACCAGCCGTGGGAGATGGAGGTGTGGCTCATTCTCTCCAGAATTCTTCTTGGATCCCAGGCCCTAGCCCTGGGGAGTCCCTGGCTCAGCACTGTTATCTTGGAGAGGAGTGGGTGTCCCAGGGATTGTGTCCATTCCAAAGGACATGTTGGAGTTAAGCCCCCATACCTAGAGCGAGGGTCTCTCTCCACACAAGTAATCAAGTGGAAATGAGGTCCTTCTGCTGACCCTGATCCAGCCACTGAGGTCCCAGGGAAAGGGGAAATTTGGACCCAGAGACACACACACAAACATGAGGAGGCCCAGGAAGAAGGCTGCGATCAAGGAGGCTCCCGGGGCCACAGCAGCCAGGACAGGGCAGCCTTCAGGAAGCATGGCCCTGCCCACCTCGGTCTCTGACCTCTGGCCTCCAGCACCTGCTGAGACAATGTGTTGCTCTGGGCACCGGGTGTGTGGCCCCTCACGGCAGCCTGAGAACTCCCTCCAGGTGGGCCAGGCCCCACCATTTGTCCCACTTTATTTCCGCTGTCTCTGCAGATGTATTCTGGGTTTGGGGTCCAGGCCACAGTGTTGGGCGGCTTCTGGGGACCCGCGCTTGCTGCAGGAAGGAGGGCTTTCCCTTTGCTGGTCACCCCCCGCCCGGCTCTAAGAGTGAGGGAGGCAGACGGGGGACAGGAGTGCAGTGCAGCGGGGGAGCTGGAGCGTCCTGGCCAGGGGGGTGCTGAGGCTCCCGCCAGGAGCCAGTTCCTGTGGGCAGCCTCCCCGTGTGGCTGGCCGCTGCCCCTGGATGCGAGGGCTCCTTCGTCTCCATGCCAGCAGCTCCGTCCTGTGCCTTCTCCACGCCTCTCTCCAGAGCCCTGGCTGCCAGGCAGTCCCTTCCCACAACTCGAAGCCATTGTTTGAACTGGGAGTTGGATGGGGGGCCAGGAGCAGCTCTAAGCAGGGCCCGCATGTTTCAGCAGGAAGGGTCCCGAGGCTGGGAGAAGGCTCTGTCCAGCCAGCTGTGGTCCTCGGGGACCCTGGTCCTCGGCCAAGGCCTGAATGGTGGTGTCCCCCAAGGCCAACCCTGCTGAGCTGGTATCAAGCAGTAGAGCCCTGGGAGGTGACCAGTCCACCAGGCTGGAGCCCTGTGGATGGGAATGGCATCTTTATAAAAGGTCCCAGGAGCCTGGCCATCCTTCCACCACGTGAGGACGTGACAGGAGGCATCCTTGAGGCCGTGGACCCCGTACCAGACGCTGCTTCTGCCAGACCCCTGAGCTTGGACTTGCGGCCCGCAGGGACCATGCAGTAAACTCATGCTGTTCCTAAATTGTCCAGCCCGAGGTTGTCATCGCAGCAGCCCAGTGGGCTTAGTTAGCGTCCCTCCGTAGAACAGGGACAGCCACATTAACCTGCTTGCCACACAAGAGGCGGACCGTTCTTGTGTTGTGCTGTGAAGGCCGAGTTTTCTCTTCAGAGAAACCATGAGAGCCGTGGGTGATGGCAAGGAGAAAGCCTGGGCACCGAGCTGGGCACCGAGCTGGTCCCCGAGGACGCTGTCACAAATGGCCACCACCCAGGGCTGAAAGTCTCAGGCACAGAGCCTGTCACAGCTCTGGGGCCAGAAGTCCACAATCAGCTTCACTGATCCAAATTGGGGTGAGCCTAGTGCCAGGGAGCCCCCATGCCTTGCCCTCCCCACTCTGGGGGCTGCCTGCATCCCCTGGCTTGTGCCTATGGGCACATGGCCTTCTCCTCCTCTAGGGCAGCGTCGCTCCCTCTGCCTCCCTCACCAGGCCCTAGTGATTGTGTGCAGGGCCCACCTGGTGACCCAGCATGACTTCCCCACATCAGAGTCTTACCCACACCTGCCAGGACCCTCTTTCCCTGCACAGCAGCCTCTTATCTTTAGGGACAAGTTCTAAGACCCAAGAGGATGCCTCCAACTGCGGGCAGTACCCAACCCTGGATATACTATGGTTTTTCCTTTACGTATCAATGATAAAGTTTGATTTATGAATTGTGCACACAAAGAGTTGGGACCACGACTCAGCACAGGACAATTACAACGATACCCTGGGCAGAAGTCATCTGAGTGGCATCCTGCCTGCTAAGTAGCTTGCTTGCCCTTCCTCTTGAGAAGATGTGAGACCATGCAACAACCCAGGACAAGGCAGGGAGGGATGAGGAGGCTTTGGGACACAGGCTCAGGCTCCTGCTGACCTGCTGACATAACCTCACAGGGTGACAGTTTGTCCTGGGGATCACAGAGCCATGACATGCCAACAGACTGTGGTAACTGAAGCCGCAGAAAGCTCTACCGTGAACAGGGGGACGGCGGCAAGGCATCTGCAGGCTGCAGGGATGGGGCCTGGTGTCCGCAGCAGCCAGTACTCAGCCTCCCACGGGGACATTGCTGATTATCATGAGAAGCCCTGTGTGTTTGTGAGACTGGCCTCTGTCCTTGCAAAGCGGCACCAGTAAAGACCCGCGAGCTGGAGAATCATTTCCCAGAGGTCATTAATGCCAACCCCGAGGGGACATTATCAACCTCATTTTATGAAGGAGATCAGAGACACAGGAGCCGGCCTGAGATGGCACAGCTGGTGAGTGCAGCCTGGGCCTCTGGAGCTGGCGCCCCTCCGCCCATGTCCTGTTGCCCTGGGTGTGATGGCTGACGTCCGTGACCCTGGTGGCAGCCTTGCCTCTGCTTTTACGGAGAACCAAGCAGCACGACCGACACGTGCTCCCCCACAGTGTGCCGCTGGGCATGCCTGCTGGAGGCCGGCACAGGGAGGACCGCTGCCGCCCTGGAGGAGCGCAGGTTCCCAGAGGACCCCAGCGGGGGGTGGCTCATCTGACCTGCAGTGATGCGGAAGCCACTGCCCTGCTGGGAAGTGTCCTGGGATTTTCCCACATGGACAAGAGGCTCCGTGCCACAGGCCACGAGGGCAGAACAGGTGCCCACAGTGCTCCTGCAGAGCCCGGGCCGTCCACGTCGTGCTCCCTGGCCCTGCGGTGGTGGCCAGGTTCACGCCTGGCCACGCTGAGCCTGCGCTTCCTTGGCTCAGCTCCCAGAGCTGGGGAGTAAGCCCCCCCGCGGCTCCTCCCACCCCCTTCTGGAAGCCCACTGCTCTCTCCTGGTCCCAGGTCCCTTTCCTTGGCCCTCTCCTTTCTCTTTCCCACTTTGATGATTTTATTGCACCCGACGCTTCTATTAGAAGGTGCCTCAGTCTATTCTGGAAGAGGATATATAATGGGGTAACAGAACTTTCCTTGGGTTGGGATTAACCCTTCATACCTTGGCAGCCCTGTCCTTCAGCTGAGCCCCAGTTCCCTAGAGAAACTAGGTGAACCTGCAGTGGCAATGTCCACGGAAAGACCCACCAGTCACCAGGCAACAGTGTGTGCCACAGTTCCAAAGTGGGTCCCCTTCCACAGGCTTTTTATTTCACTGTCCCTGCCTGCAATCCATGACACATGGTGGCTATTACCATCATCCCTTTTTTAAGACAATGAAATGGAGGTTTAGAGAGGTTTCTGGAGTACCCCATGTCACTGAGCCAAGACCCAGGCCTCTGCCCTGCCCTCTTTCCCAGCCTCCCTGCTGATCATCACAGTGACAGGTCCCCTGCCACACTGCCTTCTCTGCCTACACCCTGGGCCACCTTACCTGCCACCGCTGTAGCTCTGGGGGGCGTGGTACATGAAGACGTTTCCTCGGGCCTGCCCTGCCCAGAGTCTGGCCATGTCAATCAAGGGGCAGGTGATGAAGTAGTCACTGGGGCAAGGACAGAGAAGGGAGTCTGGTTACAGGCAGCTCTGTGGACAGCTGGGCCAGGTCAGGCCTTCTCCCAGGCCAGGACTGGGACCCTCGTCCCCAAGCTCCCTGCTGGCCCTGCAGAGAGCACCCCTCTCCAGCTCCCCAGACTCTTCTCAGGTGGCTTCACTGCCACAGGGGTGGAAGAGACAGCCATGGGACACCACCTGCTCTGGTTTAGGGCAGACTGTGCTCCCTCATTTGTGCCAGTGGTGATGCATCCCAGGGTCAAGCAACCCATGGGACAAAGCTCCTAGAACATCACTGTCATTCAAGATCTGGGAGCTGAGCATCCTACAGTGAGTGCAGGTCAATACACTGTAGAGAAGAGCATGAAGCCATCGTGTTCTCAAAGACATTTCATTTGCTTCCCTGAGACCTGCGGCTTTGGCCCGGAGGTGAGTCTGCCACACCCAGGGAAACTTCTGGCAATGCCTGAAGACATTTTTGGTGGTAAGAACTGGGGGTGGAAATCTCTACTTGCATCTGGTGTGTGGGGCAGGGATGCTGCACAATGTCCTACAGTGCTCAGGGGGCCCCATGTCAGGACTGCAGGGCGAGACCCCTGCCTTCAAGGTCACTCAGCTCCCCTCAGGGGTGGTGAATATATTTAAGAAGCACCGGCTCACTCTAGTGTGGCGTCCAGCTTGTGGCAATGTGTAGGCCGTGTGCCCAGGGGGTGTGCAGGCTGGGCTAGACAGAGGGAGCCCACCAAACCTGCAGTTTCCCAAGGGCAGGGCAGAGTAGGGCGACACCCAACCATCCCCCCTCCTCCACCTGCACCTTCCTACTGAGAGATGGCCCCGTGGGCCCTGCCATTCTAGGGTTTCACAGGGGTCATGACTAGAAACACCTCGCATGCCCCTCAGTAAGGACAGCCACTGAAGATGCTTGCTTAGCGAGAGTGTGAAGGTGAGGCTCCAAGTGGGTGACCAGCCAGGGGGCCAGGGAGGGCAGGAGGTAGCTGAACTTCACCTTTGGGCAGGATGGGGACAGTGCAGACCTACGGGGAGGGCATACACTGGCAGCCCCAGGGGGACATGGCCAGCAGCCTGGAGGCAGTGGGGCCTGTGGGAGGCCACTGCCTGAGTGGCCAGGGCGGAAGGCAGGCCTGAGCAGCGGTCAGACTGCAGCCCGCCTCCTCCTGACACTGCCTGTCACACTGCCTTCCTCTGGTCTCAGCTGTCCTTAAAGCCAGATGGAGGATTTTGAAGCAAGAGCCTGGATTTTCTGAGCTCTGGCCTGACCCCTCTTACCACTGGGGCTGGGGAACTTGTGACTTGAGCTGAAGTCTCCAGGGGTCAGGGTCTGGATGCCTGTGGGTTCTTAAGGTGCAGCCTAGCAATGGCCCCCGGAACTGACTGTTGGCTGCTGGATTTAAAGCAGAGCTCCCACTAGGGGAAAAGGCAGCCTCTCTGCCCACAAGATCCGAGTGGTGGTACAAAGTTTTATCCCGAGCTGGTGCCCTCCAGTGTGATCCCAGCCCCCTAGGTGGAGAGGCCGAGTGCGGCAGTGGGACTCTCACACCCTCCAGCTGACGCTTCCCAGCGGAGTCCACGTCTGAGGGCAGCCGGATGAGGGCCTGGCGGGGTGGAGGCTGGCATGCCGTGGGTTCTCTGGAGCGTGCACCTTGAGTGCCACACAGGTGCCCTGCCTCTCTCTGCTCTCTAAGGCTCAGTGTGGTCCAGGAAGAGCTGGGTGTCTCCTTGCTCCACTGGTCAGGGTCCCCTGGCGCAGGGCCCCACTCCCCCAGAACTGCCCTCCCCATGCCGCAGACTGGATGGAGGGTGCAGGGAACCAGGAGGTCCCACGCCCTGGGTTCCCTCCACCTCAGAACCGCAGCTGGGGCCGCCCCAGCCGGGGCAGCTGAGTGGTGCCTCCTGGGCCTGGCCTACCGGGTGGCGTTCTCCAGCGCCCGGGAGAAGGAGGCGTAGTCGTCGGTGGAGTGCTCCAGGGAGTAGTACCAGGTGGCAGCGGCCAGCACGCGGGCGTCCGAGTCCTCGCCACCCAGCGAGTTCTGCAGCGCCTGGTAAAAGGCTGTTTTGCTGTTGGTCCGGCCTTGACTTTCCTCAAATTGCTTAAAAAAAAAAGAAAAAGAAAAAGAAAAAGGCATGAAATTCCCCAGTTATATTCTGAAAGGCCCAAGTCAGGGTCCCTCAAGATTTGTTCTAGAATCTTCTCTCTGGGAAACTGTGAGACAGGGTGGTGGAGCCAGCCACTGGGTTTGACTCACAGCTCTGCCTCCTTGTCCTGTGACCTTAAATGAGGGGCTGTGCCCTCTGTCCCTTTCCCCAGCTGAAAGCGAGAGTTCCTTCTTCAGAGTTACACAAAGGGCCACAGAGACCCAGTCCACGTGGAGAACTTGACGAGGCCTGCGTGAGCCCCTGCCACCATCCGCAGCGGGTCACACCTGCGTCTCCCTGGCTGAGTGGGCTGCCCTCAGCCAGGGGTGCAGCAGGGGGTCTGCCGGGAGACCCGAGCTCAGTTCTCAGAGTCGGGGTCCCTGGAGTGAATGTGCTCACCACACCGTCAGCACTGGGTAGTGGGGCTGGGGAGGCAGCCCCAGGCATGCCGGCCACCTCATCTCCAGGGTGCACATTCTGGGGGACAGTCGTGGAACACTGAGGAACGCATGTCCATCAAGGAGAGGCTCTGAGGGAACCGGCAGGGCCGGAGGCCCAGGAGGCTGCAGCCAGGGCTCCTTTACGCAGGGGCCAGGACAGCAAGCGGGTGCACTGCAGGGGGGAGCCCGCATCCCTCTCTCCCCCTCGGTCCTTCCCTCTCACCCTCCCCGCCTGGCCTGGCCCTGTGGCTCTGCACTGTGGGAGTCAGAGGCAGACTGGACTCAGTTTCCTCATTTCTGCAGACAGTGGGCAGCTAGAGGTGAGGGTGAGGGCCTGGGTGTGAGGCTCAGGGCCCTGCACCCTGGCCAGGCCCACCCATGTTTGCGTCGCTCCAGATCTCGTGTCAGCCACAGGTCCTGCTCATCCCATGGGACCAAGGTCGGAAGTGGAGGAGCTGCCTCAAGCCGGCTCCCTGGGCTGGGGCCCTCCTTCTGGGGACGGGCTGACTCTGAGCCCGGCTGACCCGGCAGCCTGGACCCAGCGGTGGAAAACTGATCAGATGCACAGCCGCTCTTGGCTGCTGGGCGGCCTCTGAGGAGAGCAGGGGGCGAAGGTGGGGAGCCGCGTGGCAGAGGGCCTCCCTAATTCTCTCCGGAAAGTCTTATTTCCTGGAAAGAGTCTGAGGCGACTCTGGAAGCACATTAGCACCCGCTGAGCCTGCAGAGCCAACACTGGGCATTCGCCGTTCCAGCAACTTCCAGCTGCTGCTGACCACGGTCAGAGGCCAAGGCCTGTGAGAGACTTGAGGCATACGGACCCACGGACACAGTCACACGCACGCACACTCGCCCACAGACCCACAACGACTCTCGGAACCACTCTCGTCCCCTCACTCTACGGTGCACGCAGCCCTGGGAGCGGCTCCGGCCCTGTCCACCGGCCTGTGCGTCACACCCACCTGCCACCGGCTGCATGGACTTCACGAGCTGCCTACGGTTTAGGGGGGACTGCTGCGTACCATTCTCTGTCCTTTCTGACAGTTTGGAGTATTTCATAACGTGAAGACGGACAGTGGTGAGCACTCCCACGCCTGCTGCTCTCCACAACCTTGAGCTAAGGTTGGGCTTCCTGAAAGAGCAGGAGCCGGGGCCTCAGGCCACCCCAGTGTCCACACATTGTCCAGGCTGAGACACCTGCAGCCTGCTCAGGACAGCTGGGCGCACCCTGATCTCAAGCCTCTGGCGGTTCAGACCCTTTCCCCTCCCAGCTCCATCACCACCCCACACTGGAGTGCAGCACGCCAGGGCTCCACACCCAGGGCAGGAGATCTGCCCTGTGGTCAGAGCAGAGAGAGAGCACTGAGTGGGCAATCAACCTTAGGGGTCAAGGCCAGCTGCCAGGTGGTAGGGACCTTGGGAGAGAGTTCACCTCTCTTTGGTTGTTCTATCTTTAAAATGGGTATGCTAATACTGAGCCAGTCCTGGTTTTATTTTAAGGATTTAGTCACCAGCAAAATGTTCTGCCAGAGTCATGGCTGTTTGTTCACGGGGTGGGCTAAGAGGACCCAGGAAGTCTCAGTTCAAGGACCTGGCCTGGAGCCAGCAACCCAGGTTTGAATCCATCTCTTGTATTTCTGAGCTGTGCAACTTTGGGCAGCCACTTAACCTCTCTGATGCTCAGGTTCCTCACAGGCATACTGGAGTTAATTAAAATCTACCGCACAGGGTTGTCCTGAGAATTAGAAATGACATGTTGAAGCACCCTGCTCAAAGCCTGGCCTAGAACACTTAATAAAAGATCTCTCTTTATTAATCCTGGCCTTTGGTGGCTTCAATTAGAAAACTGAAGGATGAGCAGAAGCCCCAAACCACTTCATTAAAGGAGGAAAACACGGGAAGACCCTCCGAGTGTCTCTCTTCATGGAAGAAAGCTCCTTCCCTTCGCTTTTTTCTCTGTCTTCATTTCTTCATATGAGCCATGTGGAGTCCTGACACTGCAGGGACCACCACGGCCTGGGGTGCAGGGCCCCATGGTGCCCGGGCTGGTCGGCTCAGCCACGAGCTGGAAGCAGAGGCGGCTGGCGGTGGAGGAGGCTGGGCAGGGAGAGGGCAGAGCCCCCGGCCCTCGCCGTCTGCTTTGTAGGGAGGGGGTTCCCAGGGCCACCGTAGATGGGGCGCATCTGCAGCCCCGGGACTGGGGCAGGAGTGTGCTGGAGGGTCCCTCGGGAGCCTGGGATCCAAGGATAAAAGCTCTCCCCTGGCTGGACCTGGGGAGGTACAGGCCACCTCGGGCTCCCGACATGGGTGGCCACAGTGGGGCCTGGGCACAGCATCATGAGCCCATTGTGCTGCGGTCAGCGGGCACATCCTAGAGGAGGCTTCCTGCCCTGGACCCCAGACCCTCATACACAGCACGAAGCTGGCGAGGGGGACAGTGAGGCTTCCGGCCAAGACACTGACCCTGCCTGGCCTGAGAGGCTGTGGGCAGACCCAGCACTGCTCTGCACGGTGTGAGGCTCACCAGAGCTCGCGTGGAGACTCCGAGTGGTGGGACTGACATGGGTGGGCCATGCCCTGATGCAGCCTAAGGAGAGCCAAGGACTAGAAGTGCCATTCTGGGCACCTGGGACAACTGACCTTGAGTGGGACCCTGGATCCATGTTCTCCTGCTTCATCACATGACCACCCTGGAAGGGTGCATGGGGAGACAGGCTCAGAGAGGTTAAGTGCTATATTCACTGTCACACAGCTGAGAAAGTCATTGAGATGAGGAGTAAGCCCGGCTCTGCCTTGCCTTTGCCCTTGTCCCTAACAAACAAGCGGCTGGCAGGCCTGAGATGACAGCAGGACCCAAAGTGCTGCCGGAAGTGTGAGCAGGGCCAGTGTCCCCAACACAAACATGCCCTCTCACTCAGAGCCCTTGCCCTATCCCGGGCTCAGCCTGGTCAGCCGTTGGACGAGACCCGTGCTGGGTAACTTCAGCGTGCACTCAGGTGGCTTGGAAATCTCCATCAGGTGACATTCTCGCTCACAGATCTGGGGTGAGGACTGAGAACGTCCATTCCAACAGGCTGCTGGGCGAGGCTGTGCTGCTCTCTGGGGATGCTGCAGGGTGGGAGGACAGACAGGCTTGGCTCGGGCCACCTCCTCCTGGAACGGAGCGTAATGGTGGACAGGGCAGGCCCTGGGTCCACTTGCATTCCCCCTTTTAGTTCTGGGACCTTGAGAGCATTGTTTACCGATGCTAAAGCTCAGTTTCTTTATTTATACAAGGCAGATAATAAAAATACCTACTGCACAAATTACCTTCGGATTGTAATAAAACGTGCATGTAAAGGCTCAGCCTGGCGCCCTGCACCTGCGGACTCACGTGAGTGACTGAGTCTGTCCCAGGCCAGGGCGTGGCTTCCGTGTGCTTCGCTCCCAGGTGTGGCTCTTGACAGTTTCTTTGCTGTTTCAGAACTTCCACGACAGCCCCGGTGCTCAGCGGGGCCAGGCATCCACAGACAAGCAGGCCTAGGAGGGATGGCCAGAGGACCCACTCCTTTCTGCAGAGCCGATGCCGCCTGGGGCTGAAGGGGGTTTGGTGCGACATCAACCTCTTGAGTTTAAATCCCCTGGGTTGGAAGCTAAATTTGCCACATGTTAGCTCTGTGACCTTGGGCAAGTTGCTGACCTCTCTGATCCTTTGTCTCCTCATCTGTAAGATGGGCACCATAGAGTTTTCCTCCTCATAAAACCGCACGATGCCAATGACGTGATATCAGAGGAGTGCTGGGCACCCTGGCTGCTGCCACTGTGGCTGTCGAAGCTTCAACCCGGTGTCCAGATCAGGTGGAGAAGGAAAGCCCGTGCCTTACAGGGCTGGCCCTGGCAGCTGTGGGTCTCTTGAAACCACCCTAGAAAGTGACCGACTCCCACCTGCCCCTTAGGCAGGGGCAGAGCTCCCTTCGTGGGCTGCGGAAGCCCATCCTACACCGAGGCGGCCGTAGGAGCACCGGGGTGCCAAGCCCTGGGCATCGCTGCAGAAATGGTGGAGACAGCGCTGAGCCAGGCGGCAGGGGGAGATGGAGATCCCAGCTCCTCTGACGGGGTCCCCACCAGCCAGTGTTCTGGAGACCCAGATTGGGCACCAAGCCCCCCAGGGACCCCAGCGTGTGATGGGCACGCTTGCAGCAAGACCCACAAGGCCCTTCTCTCGTTCTTGGCACGGCCCTGGGCGCAGATGCGGTTGCTGGTTAATTAGGGAGCCAGCAGGAGGGCAGCCGCCCTGCCTGCCAGTCACTCGCGAGCGGTAATTACAGGCAGGATCTGCCTCAGACAGCAGGTCTGCTACAGGCGGGAAGGGGCCAGCCAGAATTGGCAGGTCCTGTGTGTGGCTTGGGGAACTGCCATTAGCATGTCCCGCGGGAGAGTCGGGCCTCCGGGTAGCCCTGGAGACCACGAGGCTGCAGCGTCCTGGACGCCTCCCCCGCAGTGGCAGGGATTGTGGCCTCTGGAGAGCCGTGCCAAGCGCCATCTGAGACCCAGTGGGAGCCCTGGGTGGCAGGCCTGACTTCAACTCCGTCCTCTGGGCCAGCATCCACACAGTGTCTACACGTGCCCACAGTGGCTGAGAGCTGGGACAGGTGACGAGCTGACACACTGCCCTGCTCCTCTCGGGCAGCTCATCCAGCTGGGCAGGCTCACCTGCTTCCCTTCACTGGGGTGAAATGGCCCTTTGCCCCTCTCCCACGGCCGATGTCCCGTTAGGCCCGGGGTCAGACCTCCACCCTGCTGTTACTCAGCTTCCGGTGGGACTTGCTGCTTGACCTCAGCTTCCTTCTGGAATCCCTTTCTTTCCTTGGCTCTGTGACATTAAGTTTTCCTGGTGTTCTTCTAACCCTCCATCTACAGCCCTGGCTCCCTCCTTGAACCCCCAACTCAGATGCCCACCCCAAACCCAGATGTGGTCCCAGCTGGATCCTGTCTCACTGCTCCCACCCCCACAGCCCTGGTGAAGCTTGCTCCCTGGCTTCTAAACAGCAGAGTCTGGTCTCCACTTCAGTTCAGTCGGTTCTTCATTTAGCTGCAGGAAGAATCTTTTTATTTATTTATTTTGGCACTGGGGATTGAATCCAGGGGTGCTTAATCACTGAGCCACATCCACCCGTTTTTATATTTAATCTTTTTTTCTTTTTGAACCGGGGATTGAACTCAGGGACACTCGGCCACTGAGCCACATCCCCAGCCCTATTTTGTATTTTATTAGAGACAGGGTCTCACTGAGTTGCTTAGGGCCTGGCTAAGTTGCTGAGGCTGGCTTTGAACTCGCGATCCTCCTGACTCAGCCTCCCAAGTCGCTTGGATTACAGGCATGCGCCACCGCGCCCGGCTTTTATATTTAATTTTGAGACAGGGCTTCACTAAGTTACTTAGGGCCTCACTAAATTGCTGAGGCTGACTTTGAACTTACAATCCTCCTGCCTCAGCCTCCTGAATTGCTGGGATGACAGGTGTGTACCACCACGCCCTACAGAACTTTCTTTTAATAAGGGGTGGATCAATACAATCGTTTCCTAGCTTAAAGATAGTCCATACCAGGAGAATGAAATCACCCTTTTGATGACTGGGATCTCATTCCGAGATCCCCTCCAGGCCTCCCACACCTCGTTCATGCTCTCAATTGCCCTCTGCATTTCCCAGCTGGGGCCTGACTGCCTCCACCAGGCAGCCAGGCTGTCCCTGCCCAGGGCCTTTGCACCTGCAACGCCCCTAGATCTCCCCTTGGCTTCTTCTCACCATGCAGGTCTCAACGCAGAGTCACCTCCTCCAGGAGCTTCCCTGCTCCAGCGCCTGCCGCAGTCCCGCTGCGGCCACCCCGGCTCACCTTCTTCAGAGCGCTGTTCGCGGTCTGGGCTTCTCAATGCGTTTGCTTACAGACCATTGACTTTGGTCCCCAGTTAGGAGGACGACTCTGCAAGTCAGGGGCTTCACTGATGAGCTCTGCCCACTCGCCCCGGAGCCCAGAAGTCAGCTCACCGCGCAGGAGCAAATCCTAGCTGGGTGGGCAGAAAGGCGCTCCCGAGTGACTTCTGGCCCCTCTGCTTGTTAGGACGTTGAAGGACAAGGGCCCACGTCCCCCTCAGGTGGCAGGCCAGAGCAGAGTGCTGCCGCTCTTGTAAGGACCCACAGAGGTGCTTCCTGTTAGTTTATTTTAAAACCAGAAGAAGAAAATAATAATGATAATAATAAAATATTGTAATGATTTCAGCTTGGCTTGCATTCATCTTTATACCCTTGCATTCGTAAAATCTAATGTTTAATGTTTGGGGCAGGTATCAAGCCCACCCTTCTCTTTTTGGGGAGTGGGGGTGTACCAAGGATTGAACCCAGGGGCACTCAACCACTGAGCCACATCCCCAGCCCTATTTTGTATTTTATTTAGAGACAGGTCTCACTGAGTTGCTTAGTGCCTCGCTATTGCTGAGGCTGGCTTTGAACTTGCGATCCTCCTGTCTCAGCCTCTCCAGCCGCTGGGATTATAGGCATGTGCCATGTGGCCTGGCTCAAGTCCACCCTGCTTGAGCCTCAACTTTTTCTGAATGTATAAATCCCAGCGTCACAGGGAGAATTAGATGCAGTGCCATGTGAATGTCTGGCTGAGAGGGCCTGGGTCACGGGGTGGGAGGATGGGCTCACAGCGTGCTAGGGAGCCCAGAGCAGGGAGACCTCAAGGCCCCCAGGTGGCGGGAGCTGCCTCCTTCACTAGATGTCCTTGTCCTCTTACAATGTTACAAGAGGCTGGCGGGGGGCTCCCATGCCACTCAAAGGCCAAAGAAACTGCAGCTCAGCAACTTGCCTAAGTCGATGACCAAAGCCAGGACCTGACCACTCTCCTGATTCTGCAGCCCTGCTCCGCCCAGGGTCCACACCTGACGGCCCCTGCCCCAAGTGGGGGGCCCTTTGCCTCTTTTCAGGAAATCTCAAGCACAAGCTGGGACTCGGGTGCGCTTCGTACTGTGCTCCGTCACCAAGGACTCAACCTCCCTGAGCTGGAGCCCGTGCCAGCGCTTCCGCTGCCAGGTGCTGCCTTCCAGCTCTCAGGCGCTCCCCGCCCCGCCCGCCGCGGGCCCCACTCCACCTGCTCCCGAGTGAGGACGACGCCTGGCCGCGCGCAGGGCACGGCGGTGGCACTCTGTTTCTGATTTTTCTTGCCTTCCTTGGAGATGCCTGTGCTTGGAGGGGAAGCAGAATGTCGCATCTTGGAACAAATCTGCTTTTGATCATGCAAATGAATGCCCGGTTAATGCAGGCAGACTGTCAATTTCCCAGTAAGCAGGAGACGGGGGAAACTTCCCCACCACCGAGGCTGATGAAGGATTTCAACAGAGAGCTGCTACTCCAGGAAACAGGATCACGGTCGGTGTGTGGAGTCCTCCTAGGTGCCGTGAGCAGCACTGACGCCCTCAGGTATGTGTGTAACTTTGCTGGGCGTCATCAGCACCCTTTGGGAGCCCAGAGCTGGCCTGGGGTGCAGGGGTGGGGGTCTTTACACAGACTGGATGAGCCCCTGCGCTCCCAGCCCTGTGGTCTCTGCCAGGTGATGGCTGGGTCCAGCGGGCTCCTTCCCTTCCTGGGACTTCACGGGAAGCTGGGCTCTGGGGACTGGGATCTGGCTGTCATTCATATGGGATTGGCACAAGGAGATGCCTGGGTGTGTGCGCACGCATGTGTGCACGTGTGTGTCTCCCGAGATTTGGAAAACTGGTCTCGGGTGAGGCTAAGGGATTTGGTGCTGGTCTACCTGCTTTCTGTGGATAATTCTTTAGATCAGGGTCACCACTCCTTCCATTAAACTGAAAGAATTAAGTGAAAAAACTAACATTTATGGAGGTAAATTAGTTTCCAGACACTGGTGCACATTTGAATCCTCTGAACATCTTTATGAGGATATTAACTAATAACCTCCCAATTTGCAGATAGGAAAACTGAGGCTCAAGCCCTGGGAACCTGAATGGCCTGCTTTACAACCCAAGGAAACCCAGGACTCTCTCCATGTTTGTTGACAGTTGGCCAAGGGAACAGGGTCCTGGTCAGTTCCTTGGCCATCCCTGCTGGCTGTGTCACTGTGGGGTGAAGGACCCCTACCCCTGTCTCCTGAAGTGCAGGGATAGATTGTGCATATCTGTACAGAGAGTGTCAATCTGCTTCTTGGTCTATTTCCTACCCTGACTGCAACCTCCTTGGGGCAGGAACTCAACTGACCTTTATGTCCAAACATCTGGCCCAGCATCTGGCTCATAGTAGGTGACCGTGACCCAGAGCTGCTGCCTGGCTCAGTAGACAGGTGTTGGGTTCAGTCAGGTGTGCTGAGCCTTGCTCAGGCGTGGGGGGCTATGGTGATTTATTGAAGTTAGGGCTGGTGAGCAGACCCTAGAGGAAAAGCAGCCTTGTGTTGCCTGGGGACATTCCAGAAGAGGGGGCGACAAGCCCCAAGATGGGAGTGTTCTCCCCACACTCCACAAGGAGACTGCCTGCTACGGCTAAAGCAGTGAGCAGAGGCAGGGAGGGAGGTGCAGGAAGTGAGGCCAGGGAGCTGACTCTGGAAGTCACCCTCAGGACACGAGGCTAGCGAGGGCCTGAGTCCTGTGGGAGGGATGCTCTGGCCACAGTGGTTCTCAGAGCCGGGAAAGGCAGAGGCAGAAGCCAGCGGGGATTCGCAGAAATCCTGGGCAGGGATGACGGTTGGATCAGGGTGATGCAGAAGAGGTGGCGGGACGGCCGGGCTCCGGGTGCTTTTGAAGACAGAGCCAACTGGACACGCTGATGGCATCTGGCTGGATGTGCAGCCGTGTCCAGGAGGCCTTCTGGTGATGAGCCTCAGCGCGCAGCGGGACAAGCTGCTGTTCACCAAGATGGCGAAGAACATGAGTGTTCTGGTTGGGGATTGGGGACGTAGCCGTCCGTTTGGGATCTAGGGTGAGCAGCTGTGAGACCTTTAAGTGAGGAAGCCGACCAGATGCTGGCTCAGCCGGTCTGGAGTTCCAGAGTGAGACCAGCTCGGGGACAGACGTGCTGGAGAGGCCCTTGGGAGATGTCATCCTGGAATGGCAGGAAGGCCGTGCTCCTGCTTCCCATGTGACCGTTGCCATTGCCATGTCCGGCACGCCAGTCAGTGCCAGGTGTGCTCAGGGCAGGCGCAGATCACAGGACCACTCATGGCTGCGCCAGCCACGCTCCCAGAGGAGGATGGCGTGCGTGTGCAGTGGGAAAGGAGCAGGAGGTGGTGAATGAGCGGAGAGCGCGTCCCAGATGGCGTGTGGACAGGGCAGCCATGCCACAGACAGGCCTCTCTATTCTGGTGGCCTGCCACAAGTGCCTGCCCTCCAAGCCAGGCCTGGTTGGGCAGTGAGCCTCCTATTGGTGGGAACCGACTTTCTTTGCAAGTGGAAGAAGAGGGCTCTGAGGCCCCTGGGGGACTCAGCGGAGGAGTGGAAATGCCGCATGAGCAGGGACTCCCTGTCCCCTGGAGTCCAGCTACTCTCTGCTATGGCTCTGAATATCAGGGCAGAGTGCAGAAGGTCCCAAGGACACTACTGGGGCCGTGCTTGGACCTGAGCAGCGCAGGGCAGCAACTCTCTTACGAGGGACCGGCATTCTCTAGAGATGTGCCTGGCTAACCATGGCCCACCACAGCCCGAACCTGCAGACCAGAGGTGCCCCTCCCTGGTGGTCGGCACTTTCTCCACCTGCGCCCTGTCTGGATGACCCCAAGGCCCCTGGGACTGCGGAAGTAGTTCTTTCTCTCATTTGAAAATCAGGGCTGGCTGGAATGAGCTTCCCGCACATGGTGGCCAAAGACCCGGAGCTGTAAGGAGCAAGACCAGGGAGCACTCCCCCAGGAGGCTGAGCGCTCGCTACAGGAAAGGCCAGGCTGTGTGCGACACGTGGCATGGGGACAGCAGTGGGGTTAATTCATGAGGCTCCCTCACCCCTCCGTGCCTCCCCAGGGAGCTGGCATTAGTGGCTTGCTGTATGTCTGTCTGGCCATTATCCTTTCACACAGAAATACATTAAAATACGCACCTTCACATACAGGCTCATACGCAACGACTGCTTTTTAAAAATAGGGGTGCTCCCTCAATTCCACACTCCTCTTTGTTTCCCATTTAGCAACATATGACAGGCACCCCCAAGCCAGCAGACTGAGCTCATTCATTTTAACAGCTGCATAGTATTTAATAGTACGTGCAGATCTCAATTTCTTCCAGCATTTCCAGGTAATGGACAGTTGAGTTGCTTCTAATCTTTTCTCCACAATGATTAATGCCGTGTTGAACATCCTTGTGTCCATATGTAAAACCAGTGTTTTTATTGCTGTGAGATAAATTCTTCTCCAAAGGGAAATATGTTCCAAAGAAGACAGAATAACTCAAAGAAACACAGGGTCCTGTGTGGCCACCGTAAATGACGTTTTTAAGTACTGCTGCGATCAGCAGAGCGGACAGGGAGCCATGCTGTGTGCAGGGGAGGGCGCCCTCCTGCCCACGCTGAGTGTGCTCCCTGTTTTCAGGAGCTGGGGGGCCACCCCAGGCCTGACCCTAAAGGGTTTTGGTCATGAGCAGGAAGTGGCAGGGGCAGAGGAGATGTGCAGGGTCTCTACTAGGCCTCGCGCCATCTTAGCAAGTGACTGCCACCTCTGACCTGTCAGAGCAAGAACTGTGCCTGGCAGATAATACACCTGGCAGCTCGTCCCACTTGCCGTGCATCCAGCATGTCCAGCATGCCCAGTGAGCTGCATTTTTTGCAGGCTGTGGCACAAGCTTTCTGGGGACAAAACCCCCCAGGCTGTGTCTGGGTGTGCCTTCGGGACTGGAAAGGGGTTGTCACAGATCCCACACCCTCCCCTCTCCTTCCCAGGTCTCAGCGCAGGCTTCCTGGAGCAGGGGTCCCCATGACCCATGCCCTGGTGTCCCAGCATGGAGCCCTGCGGCCTCTGAGTGCCTGGGCCTGCTCCTGCTCAGGGTTTGCCTGGATTCCCTCACAGCTGTAGTTTATGGGTACATCTGCCAGGCTCCCAGCCCTGCCAGTGCCTTAGTTTTGAACGCTGCTTCCCCACATCACCACCTCCAAGCTCGTGCAGCCCTGGCACATGGTAGTGTCCAGCAATCATTTTGCAAACAAGCAAGTAGGCCCATGACCTAACCACAGTCAGGTCTGAGGTGCGGGGCCTCTGGGCCTGCCAGCTGCACCTCCGAGGCCTCCTCGCTGCCTACCTTCACGGCCTTGGCCCTGTTGATGAGCCCGTCGTCCTGAGAACTCCCGATCAGCAGATCCACCTTCATCCCCAGAGGCCTCTGCAGCGCTCTGGCTGGAGCTTCACGGAGGTACTGGCCATCGACCACAGGACCCCAGTAGTGGAAAGGGCCACTCACAGCCAGAAGCTGCAGGGTGCAAAGGAACGCCATGAATTGTTCAAATCTTATCTTTTAAAAAAAACTAGCACTGGAACAATCAGTCGCATTGCTTTGCCTAATGAGGTCCCAACCCTGTGCCCAACCCAAGTGACCGTCCATGCTGGGTCTCACCTGGGACTCCACTGGGAAGCAAGGTGATGTGTCAGAGCCACAGGAGGCAGGACACCAGGCGACAGTGCCAGGGGCTGGACAGCACATGTCACTCTCAGCCATGAGGGCCCCCAGGAGAGTGTCACAAAGCTGCCCTGCCAAGGTGACAGGTCCCCATGGAGCAGTGGGCGTGCAGTTGGAGAACAGGCCTCGCCTCCAGCAGGCGGAATCAGTCAGCTTTCGTTACGATCTGATTGGCCTGCATTAGGGGGGCTGAGGAGACCACCCAGGGCTCGAGCCCAGGCTCACTGGCGAGGGGATCAAGTGGTCACTGAAATGAGCACAGTGTTCCTGCTAATGTCCCCTTTACTGAGACGTGGCTGTGAGCAAGGTCCTTGCTGGCTGGAAGGGCACACAGCTGTCCTGGGCCATTGTGAAACTGTGTCCACAATGCCCAGTGCACGCAGCTGTGACCTGACCAAGCGCCTGCCACCATCCCTGCAGGGGGCACCACCCTTCACGCGCTGCTTCATTGTACTGTCCCACTTTACGGGGTCTGCATGGCAACTCCTTCGCTGCAGATGGGAAATCCAAGTCGCGGAGACCTTCAGTACCCACACTTGGTCCATTGTGGCCTGGGGCCCATGCGTGGGGCTAGGGTCAGGGGTGGCACTCAAGCTCAAGCTGGTCACCACCCCACTGTGTGGCCTGGGTGGATCACACCCTCCCAGACTTTGTTTTTCCATTTGTGAAAGACGAGAGACTGCCCCTCCCCAATCTGCAGGCAAGCGCCCACCTTGGTCTGGGCGTCGTTGAGGACACTGGCGGGCTCCTGGCGCAGGCAGGACACCACTTCTTGGCTAGATGAGGTGGGGCAGCCGACCTCTTTGGCCAGTGCCACAGCCTGCTGCTGGGCCCTGTCCGGGCTGACGACAGCTGCGGGGGAGAGTGCGGAGCCTCCCTGGAAGAGAAAGTGAACTCAGGGCTGAGGTCCCCACCTCCCCTGCCCTGCCCCGCTCAGCCTGAGCCTCGGGGCTCTGCACCTCCCTCCTCCAGGAGCTCTCAGGACCCTGCTCGGGAGGCCACACAGTGTGACCTTGAAGGGTCAAGACTGAGGCCTCCGTTTCCTCCTCTGGGAAGCCAGGGTGCTGGACCAGGCCATCAGTCTTGGCTGTGTGGCTGAGGGCAGATCCATGTTAAGCCACCTGTGTTTTTCTGTCCTGGAGCTGAGCTGGGTCCTCTCCCTCCAACCTAAGAGAGCCCTAGCCTGGCTGACTCCATTTGTATCTCAGTTCTGGGCCCTGAGCTAAAGGCACCAGGGATGTGAACCCCAGAGCATAGAGCACAGGGAGACCAGGGCAGTGCCGTGCACACTGGGCATGAGAGGAGGCTGGGGAAATGCAGAGGAAGGTGTAAATTTGGAGGGGAGGCGCCCCCCACTCCTCCTGTACATGACAGACAGGTGGACACCCACACCTGGGCAGGCCTTTGACCTGAGGGCCCACCAGAGGCCAAGGGGCATGGACAATGTCCTGGATTGAGGGAGATTGCTCACTGGAAGGTGCCAGTGGCTGCCAAGCCTGAGTCAGGACGGAAGGTCATGGGCAGAGAATGGGCCATGCTCCAGGCCTGGCAGCTGACACCCACAGGAGAGGGGGAGGCCAGTCCAAGGGGCTCTATGCCACCAGACACAGCCAAGGCTGCCTGGAGAGAAGCTCTGTGCCCCAGGCCTGGCTCCAGGATGGTTTCATAGTCACAACCCTTGTCCTTCTCCTTGGCAACTGGACGGTGCTGTAGGCCCCTCAGGGCTTCCTGGGGCTCTGTGCTTAATAACCACAGGGCTCTCCAGGATGGATGCTTTCTGTATGCCGAGCACTACTCTCAGATCTCAGATATGAGTGTGCTAATCCTCAAGACCCTCCTATAGGGCAGAGGATGTGAGCAGCCCATTTTACAGACGAGGAGCTGAGGCAGAGGTGAATGCCTTCTCCAAGGTCTCAGGGCTAATGAGAGGCAGAGTTGAGATCTGAACCCAGTGGTCAAGCACTTGGCACTGTGAGGTGGACCTGTCCTCTATACCTGGGAGGCTCTCAATGACCTGGTGGCACTGTTATTATTCTTATCTCTGTTTAGTAGTCAAGGGACTTGTGGCCAAGGCAGAGACAAAGCCAGGCAGGCAAAGCTCAGCGGAGGGGCTGGAGAGTAGCAGCTGGCCTGGTGCCGAAGGAGCCCGTCCAACTCTCTCAAAAGCCAGACCAGGCCTGGCAGTGGCTACTGACTTGAGGCAGTGACAGGCAGAGGATGAGGTTTTACATCCTTAACCCATTTCGATAACACGCTGAGGGTCTCCTGGGTCTCTGGCTGGCTTACGACAAGAGGCCGAGCAGCACTCCAGAGCCCTGTGATCCCCAGCCAGCGGCTCGTTCTGGCTTTCAGCATCCTAACTCCGGCTCACAGTGAGAACAAGCAGAAATAAAGGTCAAGTACGCAGCCAGCCCAGGCCTGGAAGTGTGGTGGTGGCAGTGACCCAGGGTCAGGGTGATTTAGAGCTAACATTGGGTTCTAGTTTCTTTTTCCAATAATGAGTGGCCAACTTTCCTGAGAACAACTGAAAAAGTTGCTTTTTCTTAACAGAACACACAAACAACTGAGACTCTCAGGCCAAAGCTCCATGTTCTAAATAGCAACTTGCGGCTAACCCAGCAGCCCCAGAGGTAGGCCATGAGGACCGGAGGGTCTCAGGACGAGAGTCTCATGGGACTCTGCAGGGTCCACAGCCTGGGCAGCCTGGGTTCAGCCTCTATCAAAATCTGACATAGTCAGCGAGTGTCAATGAATTTCCCCTCACCTTTTTTTTTTTATTTCAAAAATAGCATGGACCAAAGCCACAATTGGTGACCACAGCTTTTTTTTCCTGTAGCCTCTGAGCATTGCCTTGACCTCAGTGAGCACCTCAGACCAAGACCTGCCCCCGTCAAGAACACACACACACACACACACACACACACACACCCTCCCACGTGTGGTCACAGGCAGAGACACAAACACAGAGACACTCAGACACAGATGCAGAGAGAGATGCACATACAACTCTCACACACACACAAGTACAGGCACAATCAGACACTCACATCACAGACACACACACACCACAGCCCTTCCTGAAACAGATGCCCAGTGTCTCCCAGGAAGTGCCACTCACGGGCCTTCCTGGGGAGACTGTCAACAAGCAAAGCCACAGGGACAGGGAGTCCCTGTGACAGACGTTCCATCAGAGCAGTGGAGCAGATGTGCAGATGAAGGGAGACCAAGACCGTAGGACACCTGAACGGAACTGGCACTCCATACAAGGACATGGTCACTACCATGGACTCAGTCACCAAGGGCTAATCCCCAGGGTCCCATGTCCTCTCTGCACACGGGGCCGACAGGAGCAGGCCCCTGGCGATCCCCACCTGGCAGGTAAGTCCCAGCTCACCACCGCACCTCGCCAGGCAGGGCTGGTGTGGGTGGCCGCTACCCCTCTGTGTGCCACACGCGTCACCCGTTCCCAGGGCCCTCTGCCCATCTGAGTGAGCTCTCGCCAGCTCACTGGACGGAAGTCGGTTACCACCTATTACTGGAGAGTCATCAACTCAGCACTTTTTGACTCTGTCTTATTTCAGGCAAAATAGGTCACAAAAACATGTAAGTCCCTGAGTTGGAATGAGGTGGCCGTTTTTCTAAAATATGGACTGAGTCCTGCAGGCCTCACGGAATCCTCTTTCTTTATGGAAAATCGGGGGTTGAGACAACCAGCGGCCAGCTCAGCCGTGGGTCAAAGCTCTTGCCTGGAGGAGGCAGGGCTGGGAGCTGCGTGGAGAGTGCCTCACCCGTTCCC
>JAJEJO010000174.1:605523-792403 GCA_020662805.1 Glaucomys volans | reverse complement strand
GGGCCATTTTTCTAAAATATGGACTGAGTCCTGCAGGCCTCATGGAATCCTCTTTCTTTATGGAAAATCGGGGGTTGGGACAACCAGCGGCCAGCTCAGCCTTGGGTCAAAGCTCTTGCCTGGAGGAAGCAGGGCTGGGAGCTGCGTGGAGAGCGCCTCACCCATTCCCAGTGAGCATTGATGGGTTCTAGTGATTTTTAAATATTTTTCAGAATTGTTTACCTTTCTCCAACAAACAGATATTAAATTTATAGGTAGAAAAACACTCATATCACATGTACAAGGTGAATCCCACACTCCCAGCCAGTGCGTCCTCATGGGGGGTCAGCAGCCATTCTCCCCCAGCGGGAGGAGCGTGCTGTGCCAGGCAGGAGGTGGGACTGAAGGTCCCCAGGGAGGCAGAGAGGGGCTGACGGGCAGGACGGGTCCCATCGTGAGCCTGGGCAACACGGCAGCCCCCTGCACCCGAGAACAGGGCTGGCCAGTGTTGCCTGTCTGTACAGCCAGTGCTGTTACCTTAGTTTGTTTAAAGGTAAAACAGAGCACCTTTTGCAATTTTTAAAGCAAAAATAACAGTACAAAACTTTACCAAAGACAGGTGAGCAAAATAAAGATTTTAAAATCACACCTTTGTCCTCACCCCCATCAAAACCAATCACTAATGAACACTATAGTCTCGCGGCGTGCCTCTTCCATACGGGTGTGTGCAGGTATGTGTAAATGTTTATGAGTGTACATGTGGGTGGAGGAAGTATGTGAAATGGCATTATTTTGAACCTATCTTTTCCACTTAACCGTCCATTGTGGATATGGTTTTGTGCTGTTAGCTACTCATTTGCAAGCCGTTTCAGTCAGTATGCTAACTGGAACACAAATGTTCACAGAAGCATTATTCATAATTGACAAGAAGTGGAAACAACCCAGATGTGTCCCAGTTGGTGAATACATAAGAAAAGCAAGGTGCATTGTACAATGGAATAGTATTCAGCCATAAAAAGGGGCTGTGACATGGAAGAAGCAAAGACAGCAAGGCACAGAGGCTGCGTGTGGCAGGATTCCATTCACACCAATGCCCAGAAGAGGCAGATCTAGAGAGACAGAAAGGAGACCAGTGATTCCTGGGCTGGGAGTGAGGCGGAGGAGGGGGGGAAGCAGAATAGCGAGGTCATGTGACAACCTTATTTTTAGCACTTTGAGAAGCTGCCAAACCATTTTCCGATGAGGCTGCATCACTTCATATTCCTACAAGCAATTCATGAACATACCTGTTTCTCCACATTCTCACCAAATACTTGTCATCGTCTATGTTTTCGTTTCATTTTGCTCTTTCGTTTCCATTGTTGTTGTTTTTTATTATAATCATCCTGGTGGGTGTGAAGTGGTATCTCATCGTGGTTTTGATTTGCATTTCCCTAATGACTAATGATGGTGATAAGCTTCTCATGTGCTTTATGGGCCACTTGTACATCTTCCTTAGAGAAATATCTATTCAGATCTATTGCCTATTTTTTAATGTGAGGCCTTTTGTTACTGAGTTGTAATTGCTCTTTACATTTGCGGAATACAAGTCCCCTAAGCAGGTACATGAGTGCAAATTTCTTCTCCCGTTCTGTGAGCTGACTTTCCACCTCCTGATGGCATCTTAGGCAACACAAAATATTCTATCTTGATGAAGTACAGTGTCTCTTGTTTTTTCTTTTGTTGCTTGCAATTTCAGTGTCCTGAGAAATCCTTGTCCAATACCAAGTCCAGAAGTGCTATGTTACATCCTATAGATACATATTTTTAAAACTTCTTTTTACAGTGTACTATATTTTTACTTGCAAACTGAAATCACCCATGGGGTCTCCACTCGAGGAAAGAGGAGGGTGGCACCAATGGGTAGTGGGACAGGTGCTCACCATGCCTCTGAGCCAGTGAGCATGACAGCTCCCTTATTAAGGAGTGGCAGAGGCCCAGAGAGGGTAGAGGACGTACCCCAACCACCCAGGGCTCAGGAGCGGGCTAACTATGTGTGCCACGGCCTCTGCCCTGCTCAGAAACTCACCTCCCGAGTCCACAGTTCTTGGGCCCACCTGGCTTCCGTGCGGCTCGGCTGGAGGGATGTTGGGAGGCCGTACCCACCTTCTGAGGGCTCCCTCTCGGCACTTCCTCTGCGTGGTCATGGTGGGGCCCTGGGCCTGGGCCTTTGAAAGGGAGCAAAGACTGTCATGCTTGCCTCGCAGACTTGATAACACGCCTTTTCCCATCTGCTACAGACACGGTGCCTAATTGCCTCTGTCACCTTCTGGCTGTCAGAAGCCATTTAAATGCTTGGCACTTAGAAATCACTGATTTTCCAGGGAAAGTGTCATACTTTGAAAGTGGCACTCTGAGTGATGGCCAAGGCAATGGCTGTCCTTTCGTTTCCAAGGAACCTCAGACGCGGGCTCCCGGCATCCGCTCGGCTCCCAGGAGCACTGAGTGCGCACGGGCTCAAGTCTCCCCTCAAAGTGGTTTCACCATCACAGCCTGTGCGGCAGGCTTGCTGTCGCTCTCCTGTCACTGAGTGCTGGAGACCACCGGCCAGCTGCCCCTGGACTGCAGGGACAGCGTCCTGGCTGGAGAGGGCGACCGCCGTGGCTTTGCTACCTTTTGTCCTTTGACTTTGATGGAGTCAGTGGAGCTGTGCATCAGTTTCCTAGGAAGCCATGCCACTGAAATCGCTGTCTTGTCCCTGGAGGCAGGGAGGCTGAGATCAGGTGCCCACTGGCTGGTGTCCTCCGAGGCCTCTGTCCCTGGCGTGGCATGGCTGCCCTCTTGCTGCCTCCTCACATACCCGCCTTCAGTGTGCGAGTCCCTGGGGCTCCTCAGGTGTCCTTTCTCCTTAAGGATGCCAAGTGGACTGAGTAGGCCGTCCCAGTGGCCTCCCTTTCACTTCCTTGCTTCCTTCAAGGCCTGGTCTCTCACACAGGGTCGGTCAGAGGTGCTGGTGTTGGTGAACACGTACATTCCGGGGACCCAGTCAGCACGCGGCACCCACTTCAAGCCTCAGTTCCCTCAGCTATGAAATGTCCACCTTATAGAACTGCTGCTAGGCTCACGGGAACTATGCAGAGGGCACACTCACCTAGGGCATGGTCACCTGCTGCGGAGGGCACGCTCACCTAGGGCATGGTCACCTGCTGCGGAGGGCACGCTTGCCTGCTTCTGCTGCCCGGGACTCTGAGCCCTAAAGGCCTCCCAGGAAGCCGCTGCAGCCAGCGTGGCTTTGACTCATGCTACTTCATCATTTTCCCTACACCTGTGAAGAGCAGGAAGGGAGGTGGCGGGGTCCCCAGGCCTGGGGCCACGCAGAGGAGAGGGAGGTGCGGGCCACAGGACGGGGTAGGACACGCCGTGTGCACGTGCTGAAGCGTCACACCGACACAGACGTGTACGATGGGTGCGTGCTGACTCAGAATTTAAAGTTCACTAAAGGATAAAAATCTTAGAAAAAGAACTCTGGAGCCAGGCGCGGTGGCGTACGCCTGTAATCCAAGCGACTTGGGAGGCTGAGTCAGGAGGATCGTGAGTTCAAAGCCAGCCTCAGCAACTTAGCGAGGCCCTAAGCAACTCAGTGAGACCCTGTCTCTAAATAAAATACAAAATAGGGCTGGGATGTGGCTCAGTGGCTGAGTGTCCCTGAGTTCAATCCCTGGTTCCAAAAAAAAAAAAAAAAGGAAAAGAAAAAGAGCTCCGGTGCAGAAGTGCTGAGGCGTGGGTGGGTGCCCAGGAAGGGCAGCTCCTCAGTGGCCTGGGTGCCTCTGGCGCATCCAGAACTCGGCCAGTTCCGGGGGCGAGCCTGCCTGCCTGCCTCTCACGTGTGGGGCTCACAGACCTCAGCTCCTGGGTGGCTCTGGAAGAGCTGCCTCCCTGCACCTACTGCCCAGGTGGAAATGTGGGGAGAGCCATGGGGACTCCGCAGTCCTCAGTGGAGGACAGACACCCTTGTCTGTACCACAGGGCAGAGTGGCTGCTTGTTTCCCTGCAGGCTCTGACCCCAGCCATCAGCCTCCATTATGAAGAACTGCCAAGAAACAGGGGGTCGGGGAGAAGGCAACCAGGACAGTGCCAGGGGGACGGAAGCTGTGCCTGTTGGCTGGGTCCCTTCTGGCCCCTCTCTGCCCCCTCCTCCTCTCCTTTCTTCCTTCAGTTAATGCCAATGGCCAGCTCCTGACCAGCAGGAAGGACTCCCCATGACTGCCCCAGAGGGTGCCCTGTGTGCACAAAGCCACGAGATGCTGGTAGGGACAGAGGGTCTTGGGAACAGAGAAAAGAAACTGGGCACAACAGCCCCAGGGGCAGGGCCTCTCAGGACAGTCCCACAGTGGCCACCAGTGGCCAGGTGACTGGTAGCCACTCCACAAAGACTGAGCAGGGGACACGCGAGCAGGTGGGAGCCACCTGACGCAGAAGGACCACGGGAGGAGGAGGTGACTTGGCTGACCCTGACAAGGAGGAAGAAGGGCCTTCCCTGAGCAGGGTCAGAGGGAACGAGCGAGGGAGCCATGGGGAGGAGGGTCGGGGCGCAGGAGTCATGTTTAAGACTCAGGAAGTTCACACTGGCCACTGTGGTAGGGAGGCTGGTGGCAGCAAAAGTCAGGACAGGACATCTGGGCACTGACCCAGCTTCCTGGCCGGCAAGGAGACCGTGTGTGGTTCCTGAGGATCCACTGTCCAGCTGGCCAGCTGGATGGAAACCCTGCCTCTGGTCTTCCTGGTAATGTGTCTTCCCCCCAAGCCTCACCCCTGCCCCCTGCACCTGTGTCCTCTGTGCTGCCACTTCCTCCTCTGGAGGTCTGAGCGCAGACCCCACCCTGGAACGAGGACAGCTCTGGCAGCCCCCCGGGGTCAACATCCACACAGACCCTCCTCCGAACTCTCCCACGGGACCCTGCTGCGGTCTCTTGCTAAGGTTCTGGTGCATCTCTAAGAATAAGCGGGAGCACTGAGTCCCTGTGGGCTGTGCTCCTGGGATCTACTCCACAGCAGCTCCAGGGCCATCCCCTCCAAGTTTATCAGAGGAAAACAAGTATAAACTATGATTATTTTGAAGAGATGCCGAAAAAATGGACAGAACCTTGGCTTTTGGAGAGGAGAAATTTTATTGACTCCTGCATGGACAGCTGGGCAATTGGCTTTACTCTCTGGACCTCAGTTTCCTCATCTGTAAAATGGCTGTGTGGTCATGTCTCAGGTGTGGCATCAAGATGGTGCCACGGCCCATCAGCACAGGCTCCAGTGCAGCGTCTTTCCAACCAGCTGCACGATCTTAGGCAGCTACTTAGAGTCCTGTGCTCCAGCTTCCTTGAGTGTAAAGCAAGAAGAATGTTTACCTTGCCCATCTGCTGAGATGAGATCACGGAGAAGGTGGACACGCTTACATGCCCACATTTCCAACAAATAGCAGCAGTCATTAAGATCACAGGCATTTCCAGAGAGTTCTTATGATGCTCGAAGGAAATAACAGATTTAAAAACACTCATAACCCATAAAGCACTCTACAGATGTCAGTTATTTATGATTTTCGGCCACTCAAACTAAAGAAAAAATGGTAAAATATTCTCTAGACCAAAAGAGGTGCCTCAGGTTGAAGTCCGTTTGGGCCGAGGGTACTCTGAGCCCGGAGCCTGCCTATCCTGGCTGTCCTCCACGCTGCCCACCGCTGGGTGCAATTAACTGTGGCTCAGTGGGCAGAGGGTAATTTCACACCCATCCAGTCGGTTTTAACGGTGACGCTGATGTGAATCACATCGAGGTGGTCCTGAGCTAGCTCCTCGTGTGATAACAGCATCTTGTCATTTGTGAAAAGCATATCTCGTGGAGCTGAGGGCCTCGGGTGGGAAGGAGCCACGAACGTTCTCTTGTGGATCTCGCAGCGTTCTGTCCCAGCACGCTGAGAGGTGGCTGGACAGGTTTTATTGGAATTGCTGTTTATTAGATGAAAACATGGGCGAGCCCTTAAGGGGCTGGACTCACACGATGTCGGGAGGCCTCCTCGCCTGGAGCCCAGCCTGCTGTTCCCCTGTCCCTGGGACAGGCCAGCCCTGCTCTTGTGAGCGAGTCTATTACAGGATGATTCCAGGAGTCTCTGAGCAGTTCCTTGGAGCCCAGGCCCCAGGGAACCAGAGGCTGATTAAGGCCTTAAGGAAGTTTGCGATCTGGGGGAGGGAGGTTCTTCTCTTTTATTTTTAACTCTCTCTTGCGGCTCTCTCCCTCCCACTCTCCCTGCCTCTTCCCCTTCCTCCCATGGGTGTTTGCTGGTTGCTGTGGCCTTGCAAGGCCCTAGAGCTGGGCATCATGCTGACAGAAGAGACCCCATCTGCTTCCTGCCTGTGGAACTTCCAGCCTTTGAAAGTCGGGCCAGCAGAGGTGGAAGCGGGGGTGGTCCCAGACACCCTTGGAATCTGCCCTCTGCGGGGGCCCAACGGCACCCAAAACCAGTGCACACTGGCTCTCCTTTCTCCCTGGAAGAGGTTGACCCTCAGCTTTGTTCTTAAGCAGAGCTCACAAGGATCTCGGTGCTCTTTCTAGAAAAAAGACCATACATTGGCATCCAGGGAAGATAAAATGCCAAGCTTCCAAATCCCTTGCCAAGGCTCCTCATTGCTTAGAAGTGGTGTCTGCTTCTCCTGTAGATTCTTGTTAGTCAAGGTGTCCGAGTCAAGGGAACAAGACAATCCACCAGAACACAGGAGGAAAATTCTAGATATTTACCAAGAAGTAGGGAATCTCAAAATACTTGTTCATGTTGGTAATGTATACAGTAAGGAGTCACTGTAGGTAACGACGACCAGATAGGAAACTGGGGATGCTCACACAGAGTGGGTTGCTGTCTGGGCACCACCTGAAGTAGGAGTGGACCCTGCCACAGGCCCAGAAGAGACTGAGAGGAAGGGAGGGAACGGGGGTGCCACCCTGTGCCCCGGCTAATGCTCTGTGGGTGGTAATGATGTGGTCAGAAACCTCTGGGCCCTGGACAGGCGTAGGCCACAGCTGCTGGTTCTGAGGAAAGTGGGGCACAGAGCCCGGTGCAGGAGGGACAGACTGAGCTCATCTGTCGGCCGGTTCCAGTGGGTCTGAGGGGGCCGCGAGCAGGAGGAGGCAGGGCGACAGGCATGTGGCAGACACTGCGTCACTTCTACCTCCAGACGAGACACGCTCAAGCCATCCCACCACAAGAAGGAACTGAGAGGTAGGACAGTGGGGACATCCAGACAGCACTCCAATGTCTAGCCTCAGTGGGCCCAAGACGCCACCCCTTGGCTAAGTCTCATGCCCTCTCAGTGACACCAGCTGCTTCCTTGGGTGTCCCTGACCACCATGCTGCCCTGTTCTGGTTGGTTCCTGACTCCTGTCACCTCACACCGAGCTCCTGGAGAGCAGCACCTGTGTCCCCTTTGGCCCCACAGCCTCGCTCCATGGCCTACTACTGCACACACATCCTCTTACAAAAGTAGCCCTGGGGTGGTCCTAGGAAACGGGTCTGTGCGTGAGTGTATCTGGAGCAAGTCAATAAAGAAAGCAGTGCAGCAAGACCCTGCTGAAGGGACTGTCCAGCCCCCGGGAGACCCACCACCGTCCTTACTCACACTCGCAGAACTGAGGATGGCGGGTCTCCCTGAGGGGCCCACAGCAGGTTTGCTTGAGCAACTTGGAGAGACAAGAGCACTAACGAGTCAACATGGCGGTGCCACCAGCTCAGCCACCACTCCAGGGCATCACCCAAGAAACAGGGAGAGGCTGACAACACCTTTAAATTCCACGCAGGAGGAGAACTCAGCCCCTCCCAGTGGCCCTCTCCATCTCAGGAGCTGGGCTGGAGACAGGATCCTGAAGCAGCAGCAGCGCCTGCTCAGCCCCGGGTGGCCCAGTCCGCACTGTCTCCCCAGGGGTGCGAATCAACATCCACAGCGCATCCTCTTCCCCAGCACAGCCTCCTCTATCCGTGCTTTCGGGGGACGGTCAGGATCACTTCTTCTGGACAAGGCTCTGTCCTAGGCTCAGTCCACAAGTTCCACACACCCTGACCTTCCCAAGAATATGCTGATTGCAGGGAAGGAGTGACTCACATTGGAGGAGGCTTGGCCTATACGATCCTGTGGATCCTGGTGATCTAGTAGCATGAGATACATCATTAGGCTCTGGGAGAGCTGCAGAAGGCTGTGTGAGGCCACACAGCTCCCTGGAATCTGGAACCTCACTCTTGACCTTGACACCAATGTGGGCAAAGGGACCTATTCCCATGGGCCTTCTGAGAGGGGCACTTACTTTGCTTGGGGGAGTCCTGGGGGTTGGTATAACAAGTGAGCTCTGGGTGGGGCCCAGAGAGATCTGGGATCCTGCTCATACTGAATCAAGCTGTGAACGCTGACTCAGTGTGGGGCTGAACCATTACACCTGTCACTTGTCACGTAACACCACATCATCTCAGGAGCATCGAGACTCCCCGGACCTGGATCCCCTGAGACCTGAGCTGGAGAATGAGCTGCAGCTCCCTGCTGGGATCTGCAGGCCTGCCAGCTCATCTGAGGACATCACAAGTGCTCCTGACAGCTGGCATAAGCTAATTGCTTACTCAAGGGACTACTTCACCTGAACAAAGACAGGCACTTCACCCTCAGACTTCATTGCATGAGCCTCAGCTACGCATGGCTGGCATCTTGGTAATCTCCCAGTAGCCATTTGTCTGGACCCAAATAGCTAATTAATTTGCAAGCTCTGGAAATGACATGCTCCCTACACAGATGGTCCTGGGTGTCTTCATGAGCCCTGAAGCACGACCTCCTGGTAGGTTGTCCATCATTGGCTGGGCAGCAAGGCCTGGTCTGTCCCAGACTTTTACTTGAGGTCCTGCAAAGGGTGTCACCCGCAAAGTTTCTGTCTTTGCTTCTAGTGGTGACGAGACAGTGAGGACCTGCATGATGACTATTGTGCTGGCAAGGACTCCAGCCTTGTTCTGCCAGGCCTCGTACTAGGGCTCCCCAATCTGCTGTGGCTCCTCTCCCGCTCCCTCCCCACCAAGGTTCTCCTTTGACTCCCTGGAGTTCAGATACTCGCTTCTGTCTCCTCCATGAGTGTAAGCTCCTCAAGGGCAGGAAGGCGGAGCCAGTTCACGCTCTCCCTGGCTTTCTCCCTGACTGCCCTATCAGAAATGCAATCACTGCCAAATTTGGTAATTCGGCAATATGCAGTTACCCTGTCCTGGGCTGGGCCTGCTAACAGGGAAGGAGAGGGTTTGGCTTGAGTTCTGTGAGCTCAGTTTGGTCTTGCAGGACACAGCCCACTCCTGTACAGTCCCTGACATGTAGCAGGTGTTGACAAAGGTTGGACGAATGTATGGACCCTGAGATGCACGCGTGGATGAGTGGTCACGGGCTTGTGCTCAAGGGCCCGTTGGTGGGGTAGGAAGGAAAGTCCGGTGCACCATTAGGGTACTGGTCTGCGTGCGGGATTTGCGCGAGAGGCCTGCCCAGAAAACTGATGATGGTGTCCTCTGTGGGGCCTCTGTCCTTCCACGGGCCCTGACCCTTTGTGCCTTAGTGGCTGGTGTCTGGAGTGCTGTCCTATCCATGGGCCCTGCTCCTGTCACTGGCCTGACTGCCATCAGACTTGGACTGTCCTTAGGGCCCCGCCACCAGGGTTCCATAGTGGCATGAGCAGTCCCACAGCTTGCACTGTCCTGCTGGCCAGGCTGGGCTGGCTCCTTGTCCTCCTGCAAGTCTCAGCTCAGGACACCTGCAGAGCTCATGCTCCAGCCACTGACACTGTGGCCCTCTGTCCATCTCAGCTGGCTCCGGAATGCACAGTCACCCTGCTAACCCTCCACAGGGTGACTCCGGGGTGGGCAGGCTCAAGGAGGACAGGGCTTTGGCTTATTTTGTTCTCAGCTAAACCCCAGGGTCTGGAAGGGCGCCTTACTCAGCAAACTTAACTGAAGGCAGGACAGTGAGAGAGAACACACTCTTCCTAGCCCAAGGGGACTCTGGGAAAATGCCTTTGTAGAGCTCTGTGGCCCAGGCCTCTGAGTCCAGACCTCCCCTCCTCCCATGCCCTGGCGGCAGCGCCCCTTCTGCAGATCTCTGCCTGTCTTCCCTTCCCTGTTCGGCAGGGACACTGCCCCCTCGTCTTTCGCAATATTCCCTTGCTCTTTGCAGAGCGGGCTTTTCACAAGCTGTCTGAGGGAGCATCTCTCTGTTACACTGTGTCTTCCAAATTTAGACACAGCCCTGGTGTTTTTAACTTGTTATCTTCATGAACTACAGTAAGCAAGGTTTCCAAATGACTGTCTCAGGGTGGCCTGAGGTTCTGGCTGGGTGGGGCCATGGGGCACGGCCCTAGATCTGCCCTGAATCTGGCTGGGACTAGCCGTGTGACTGGGTGCAAGCCGCTCGACTCTGAGGTTCTGTCCAGAGACGCAGCTAGGGGCTTGCAGAGGGCCAGCTGGGCACTGTGCTCTGGCCGCCAGGCTTAGGTGGATGTCCTGGGACTCACCTTCCAGAGGCCTCCAGCTCTCCCCACAACACAACACACCCCATGCCTCCAGCCTGGGTTTCCTTGCTTGAGCCTCAGGTGTTATGAATAGGGTAATGTGTGTGTGTGTGTGTGTGTGTGTGTGTGTGTGTATTCATATATAGATAATGTATACATAAAAATATGTGCATATATACATAATACAATTTTTATATATATATAAAATTATCAGTCAATATATATAGAATAATTACCTATCTGATTTCAAACCCACTGCGAGGTGAGCCAGGCACACCTGTATTCTGTAAACCTGCTCCACCAAGCAATACCAGTTTGCACGCTGGCCTGCTCTCTCTCCTCCTCTCTCTCTGCACCCTGAGATCACTCTGAGTGAACCCTTTGGAAGCTGTACTCCACACTCGGCAGCGCACATGCTCACGAGGTGGCAAGGTCTCCCGTGACCACCGAGTCACTACCCCCATCTACTGTTGATACAACTGTCCCAACGCCTCGACTGTGATCTGCTTTCTAGTCCCCCGCCCCCCACGACTCAGGGATCCCTCCAGCATGGGCCTCCGCCTCTCCTTGGTCCCCTGTGACCAGCCCTAGCTGGAGGGCTAGCTCCTGTTCATGACCCTGCAGTTTCCTCTGCCAGACGCGCGGCAGAGGCAGGGGCGAGTCTGGCCCAGCGTGGCTGTGGGCAGCCCAGCTGTGTAGAGGGCTCGTGGCCCATTGTTGCAAGTCCCTAGTGATTGAAAACAGCCTTCTGGCAGAGCCTGGACAGGACACTTGACTCTGGGGTCCTGACAGTGACATAAGAAAGCTGTAAAAATTGGGAAACTCAGAAAAGAGAAGCGGCAGCTAGCTAAGCCACAGCCTCCTTGGGCCCCGTGAGCTCCAGGGATGCACACGAGCAAAGTCTCAGCCCATCTGTCTTTTAATTAGAGAGAGAGAGAGGGTGAGAGAGAGAGAGAGAGAGAGAGAGAGAGAAAGGAAAAAAAGACCAAGTTTCTGAAAACCCTGGCCATTTAGAATCAAGCTGCCTATATTCTCAAGTGCTTTGTAAAAAAATTAATAATGCGTCTCGTCCCCGTCCTTGCAGAGAGAAGTCAGCTCCCGGTGCTTGCTGAAAACAGGAACCTGCCCTTCTCGAGCCCCGCGCGCCTTCCTCGTTCTCGCAGAGGAAGTGTGTGGCGGTTCAGCAACTGTGGTGCCTCTCGATAGCACGGGCTTCTCCTCCGGCCCTCGGGACCCTGACCTCCTGCTCACTCTGGAGGAGCAGCCGCTGATGGAGAGGCAGTGACCCGTGCCTCGCGGCCCCTCTGCATCTGACTCCCAAGGGAGTCCATGCCCAGCGTTTGAAGGTACCTCGGGGATGTGGCAAGGACTGGGTGGGAGAGACATCGGGGCCCCTCCAATTCACAGCTGGCACGAGGGGACTCTCTGGAGCTAGAGGAGAGCTGAGAAGAGCCGGGAAGCCTCTTGGGAAGCCCAGCCCAGTGCTGGCCAGGGTCCTCAGCTGCTTGGTGGATGCTGGGTGCACTGTTGCAGGGAAGGGGAGGGTGGGCAGGTCATCTTCCTGCCAGGGGAGACAGTCTCAGAGCCTGGTATACAGCAGGCTTCTAACAAGCAACAACAAGCACTTGCCATCAGATTTCCAAGCTGTGTGACTTTGGGCAAGTCATCTAAGCCATCCCAGACCTTCATTTTCCCATCTGTGAAAAGGAAATAATTGTACCTAGTTCACAGAGGCATTGGCCAGATTCAGTGACTATCACAGACACGGTGGCCAGGACAGTTTCAGACACGGTGGGTGCCTGGAGTCCTGATGTCCAAGGGTATGCGAAGCCCAGCTAGGCTGGGCGATAGCAGGAGTGCTGGGTGGAGTCAGGGAGTACGGATCTGGTTTGGGAAGGTGCCAAGGATAAGTGGCAATAACCTAAGTAGGTGCTCAGTGCGTGGAAGGGAAGCTCAGAGCAACAGAAGGAGCACACAAATTCTGAAATCACAGAAATGCAGACAGGGAGAGACCCAGGAGGAGCAGCACTCCCTAAGGAAAGTGCCACGCTGCGCAATCTTTTAGGTGCTCACATATCAAGAGAGTCTGGTGTCAGAGAACGACCTGGGCCCTGGCCTCAGAGTGGCCTGACATGGGTCTGTGGGTGGGCGTGACAGGTGTGGACCATCCTGAGTGACAGGGGAGGAGCACGGCACAAAAAGTGATGTCCATGCAATCTCAGGACAATCCTGCAGGCTTGCGATTGTGGTCTGCTTTTGACAAATGAGAAAATGAGGCTCAGAGAGGCAGTAAGGGGCTGAGGTGGGGAGGGTGGAGCCTCAGGGAGCAGCGGGAGCCCAGGACAATGGCCTCTGTTTACAGTGGTGCCCTTCATTTTAGGACAGTTCCTTCCATGGTTGTGAACTGTGTGATATGCTGTGTTTCAGGTCTATTAAACTGGGCTGTGGTCCTTTTAAAACTGGGTGAGGGTCAAATGGGAGATTTGGCAAATTCTCTTGCAATTGATCATCTCCAATGAGCAGAACGCTATCGAGGAGTGCTTAGTGAGCTCTGGAAAGGAAAGAAATAACCTATGGAGCAGACAGATTAAAACCCATGAAGACTCCTGTGTCCCAAGCAGCTCTAGGGTCAGGGCAGGAGCATGGCATCACAGGAAGCCAGTGACGTAATCAGCTACACCTGAATCAACATTCCAGGTCAACCACCGATGAGCTGTGTGACGCTGGGCAAGTCTCTTTGCCTCTCTGAATGTCAGTTTCTTCCTTGTAAAAGAAAAAACAGCTTCCTCAAGTGTTTGCAAGAAATTGAAATTATATGAAACATGTAGGAGACACTAAGTACTAAATAGCAGCTATTAACATCATTCTGAAATCAGACCACGAAGGTGTCTGATCTATTCCATCTGCTATTTCTAGGCAGAAACTGCTAGCGGGCAATGGTAAATATGGTGCATCAGGTTGCAAAACCAGTGAGTCCGGGACTCCTTCTCCATTTTTCTGAGTGCATATCTCGCCCTGCTCCTCCATCTGACATAAATGAAGCAGACATGGGGAGGTTTGCATTGCAGCGAACTGAAACTACTTTCCTAAGAGAAACTTCCCCACTCTGAGCGGCGTGAGCGGTGCTGTGCTTCTGGGCAGAGTGTGCTTCCCTTACAGATAGAAATTATTCATCCCACTGCCCCTCATCAGCTTCCTGCATTAATAGATGCTGCTCAGCTTTAATTTTTCATTTCACACTCAGCAAGAATTTATTTCCCCCAGCTCCAAGAAAAGCTGGAACTTAAAATTCTCGTTAAGAATTTCCAGCTTGTCAGACCAAATCATTTGAATTTTTAACAAGCTGAGGGACATGTCAGTACATTCATCCAGGTGCCTGTCCATCCATCCATCCATCCGCCTGTCCCCTGCCTGTCCATTTGTTCCCTCAGTGAATATGCATTGAGGCCACACCATGTGACTTTCCCCTTCTTGCCGCCTCCCCAGGGTTCCGTAGGAATTAAGTACATCTTGTCCAAACCACTTCCTCCCATCTGAGCTCCGCTAAGGGAGGGGCCACAGTTGATTAGGTAACACCAGCTCCAGCCAGAAACTGGGCTCAAGGACTCTGTGGCTTACTTTTTTGTCCAACTTTGCGACATCCAACCTCACAGGCACCAGGCAGCCTGAGACCATGGCGGAGGGCTTGGTGTGCCTGGGGCCCAGGGATAAATGAAGCCAGGGAGACTTAAAGAGCTTCAGAAGAAAGTAGGACTTGTCCCCTGGCCTGTCTTTAGGGGACCTGCCCTGGGCCACTTTACATATAGCACATTTACTCATTCTGCATGATTAACTGTGCACATATTATGTGCCTATCTCCTGCAATTCATGTCCGTTTATAAATCCAGGAACAGACATGGAACATGTCTGCAGAAAGTTCTTGGAGGTGAGGGTGGTCAGTACATAATGACCACCATGGTGTCTGCCAGGAAGGAGACCAAGAGCCCAGGGAGGGAGAACAGAGGAGCTGGGGACATAGGTCGAATTGAATTCTCATCTCATTCCTGGGAAGTAGAGGTGCTGTCCCCACATTAGAGCTGTGTCATCTTTCCCCCTCAGGTTTTCCAGGTCACATGGACAATTGACTGAAACCCTGCAGTCTCTGAATTTAAATTCCAAGCACCCTGCCCCCCCCCCACTCCATCTGCCGCTTTCTCAGTGTCCCCAGTGGTCCAGCCACTGAACACCTGCTATGGACATAACCCCCCAGCATGCAAAATACTGGCATTGTTTTGCTGTAGGGAAGGAGGGATGTGGCTTCATGCAGGCCCCACCATCTCCTTATGCTGAAGGGTGGGGACCTAGGGGCCAGCTCTGGAGCCAGAGTCAAACCTCGCCTGTGCCGCTTACCAGCTCAGCCCAGTCAAGTAGTGTAGGTGCTCTGGCCTCGGCTTCCCCGGTTAGGCAAAAACCCTCAGAACCCCAGGGACAGGGACCTGTGGCACCCACCCCCCTGTTTCCTTCCTGTGGCTGTGGGTGAGTTCCACTGGGATGAACCCAGTTGGCCTCTATTGGGTCCCCTGTCCACAGAGGCAAGCAGACACCCACACGAGGCAAGTGGCGTACCCACCATCTTGGAAAGATCAGTGAGCCCACTGCAGGTTCTTAGTTGTAATGTGTGGAAAGTAGGATTTGGGGAAAATCGGGGAAATTGAGCTGGAGCCCCCCGTTCGTATTATGATACGAAGCTCAAACCTCAGGGCTCAGGCAGAAGAGCAGAGCCTGGCAGCTGGGTCCTCTATGGCCAATGTCAGGTGAGAAGTGGCTTCCAGTGGTCGGAAGGGAGGGCTGCAGTCACAGGGCAGGGGATGGTGTGTCCATTTCTCTGCACATTCTCCTCTGGCCTCACAAGCAACCCCAGTTCTAAAAGTATCTGTTCCTTAAAGTCGAATGCCATTATTCTGGGATAAACATGATTGAAGGAATTAGGGCCTGGAGTAAAAAGAACCAAGATTTAAAAGCTGACCCCATCCTTGAACTAACTGTGTGATCTTAAGCAAGTAACTTAGCCTCTCTGAGACATTCCTCATCTATAAAATGGGTGGGCTCCTTAAGGCATCCAAGATGCTTAAAGCATACTTTAAATGTCTAATTTAGGCCTTCCACATATGGGCTGTGATTGACAGCATTCTCTTTTAAAAACAAGTGGAGCCGTCTGCATGCAGCCATTGCATATGAGAATCATTGTCAAGAGAAAGAATCAGGAAGCCTCTGTCCACCCCAGCGTGACTGGAGCCCGGCTTGTGCAGGCTCACGAGACCCATTGGCACTTCTCCCAACTACACACAGGCTGGGGATGGAGCCACAGTGGGAGGTGCCCACTGGAGACTGGCAATGGCAGGTCAGAGGGGCTGGGGTGCTAACGGCTCACGTGCTCCGGCTCGGCACTGAGCCCCTGTCCTGGGCACGCGGCTTCAGCTTTCATCTGTTCTTTCCATGTCCTCCTGAGCGTCTCTGTGTGACCAGCATGAGGAAGCGGAAGAACTAGTGGCTGCCTTCGTGGCAACTAGAGTCCAGTAGGGGAGGCTGGTGACCACACCGTCAACAGCAATCCTCCCCAGGGTGACGGAGCTGCTCCCGCGAGGCAGGCAGGGAGGGAGGGTGACCCGAAAAACCAACAGCCCAGGTTCTCCCCCGCAGCCTGCAGAACGAGGAGGCCCACCATTCGCCCAATAACCGGAAGCTGGGCTGTGGGCTCAGGACGGGCACCATGGCAGTGATTCCCAGTGAGGGAATCTGATTCCCAGTGAGGGCCCCTGAGGGCTCACGAGTAACCCGGTGACTCACGTGCATGAATAAAAAGCAAAACCAGCCCTTGTTGGGAAACCTGATATAGTGAAGAAATCATATCTCATCAATCACTGGGCCTAGATTTCTGGAGGCTCTCTAGCGTCTCCACGGAAGGGGCCCTTTGCCTCTTCCTGCTCTGATGAAAACTTCCTTCCCAGGACTGTCTCAGTCAGCTTTATCACAGCCATGACTAAATGATCTGACCGGCACAATTGTAGAGGAGGAAAGGTTTATTTGAGGGCTTGCAGTTTCATAGAACTTCTAAGTCTTCTAAGTCCATAGAAGGCCAGCTCCATTCCTTGGGGTTGGAGGTGAGGCAGAACATCATGGTGGAAGAGTGTGGCAGAGGGAAGCAGAGAGAAAGAGACTCTACTCTCCAGATACAAAATATACACCCCAAAGCCATGGCTCCATTTCCACCTCCTCCAGCCACCTCTACCACTTCAATTAATCCCACCAAGGATTAATCCACTGATTGGGTTAAGACTCTGACAACCCAATCATTTCTCCTCTGAACCTTCCTGCATTGTCTCACGGGTGACCTTCTGGGGGACACCTCACAGCCAAACCCTAACCCACAGGACCCACATTCGACATGAAAGCTCTCTTGTGTAGCCAGTGCTTTCTGATTCTTCTCAAAAGCTATTTCCAAAGTCATTGCCCTGTAGCTGTTTTCTCATTACTGACCCTTTTGCTGTCCACCAGCTCACGTAGGTGCCCCACACCTGGCCTGGGACCCAAACCCTGTCCACAACATGGTTTTTGCCAGATAATGTGTTCTGAGTCTGATACAGTCAGACCTGGTGGCGCCTGCCCAGAGTCACAGAGGACCAGGCCTCATGAAGGTGGGAGGCCACCTTTCAATGGAGTATGGAAGTTGTACGGGGGACAGCCCCTGTTGTCCACTCTGCACACCAGACAGCCCTGCCCGTGCGTAGTCCCTTGCGGTGACACATCTGGGTGCTGAGGGTCCCTGTACCCACAGAGCCCAGAGCTGCAGAGACTCTTGGGCATGCTCAGCCTTCAACTCACTAACCCTCCTGTACAAACCCAGCAAGGCAGATGCGCCTGCGTCCACCTGGGGGTAGAAGGAGAGGGTCAGCGACTTCATAAACTATGGAGTTAAAATTTGGCTCAGTTTGGTCTGGCCCTGAATTGGGCTTATCCATATCTTGGAACAGCCATGAGATGTGTTGCAACCTGGCGTGGTCTCGAGACAAAGCCCGTCCCCGGGTAGCCGAATAGCCGTGAAATCCCCTTCCGAGCACATCCCGAACACAGGCCCATCGACCCTGGGCAGGCTTAGCAGTCTGTCCCTCATTGCAGACAAACAGCTTACTGTGTGACTTTGGGACCTGCTTGCCCTCTTCCTGCCTTTTCCACTAGAAAATTCTAACAGAAATATTAAAAATATCATCTAATTAGAAATAATTGTCTCAGAGACTATTAGACGATTCTGGAGAGCTGAATTGCTATTTCGCAGTCGGTGCTTCATCTCCCCTGGGATTGAGGCGTCCCATGTGGTGGGGGCGAAAGGCTGAATTCCCAGCCCTCAACCAGCCTCCTGCTTTTATCTATTTTCTGCTTCGAGCTTCTGGGGAAACTGCCTCTAAAACACAGTTTGAACCAACAAGTGTGAAATGTCCTGGAGGAGTGGAGCCCGGTTGTCCTCCAGTGGCCCCTAGTGCCTCTGCTCTGGAGTCAGGCGGGAGGAGAAGGCTGGAGGCTGCCTGCACCTCACCAAGCTGCTCTCTGCAGTCTTGCCCTGCCCCGCCTCCCGGGATCTGTGGCTGTCCCACGGGGCTTCTCTGAAGGGAAAGGACAGCCAGATGGGTGCAGGGCCAGGCGGGCAGGATGGGCCTGTGCTGCACCTGCCCTTCCAGGCAAGCGGGGAACAATGTGGGTCACAGGGCGGGCAGCCCTGGCAGCCCCCAGCCTGGGGCTCAGGGAGATGCACCTGCGGAGTGAGGTCAGGATGTGGTGGGGTGGCCCCGGAAATCCTGCGAGATCCTTCGCTGGGAGACCAACTGATGCTAAGCACCTCTGCCAGCTCTTATTTTCTCTGAAGCAAAATGTCAGACCCCAACAGGGCTGAGCTCATCCTGAACTACCGGGGCAGTCGCAGGTATCAGCCAGGCACCATCTCATGCTTGAGGAACTTGCTCCAGCTGGCACTGTGAGTTGGCTGGCCACCTCATCCCTGCAAGGATCCAGCATTTGTGAATCTTTAGCTGCCATTATCCCACACCTCCACTCTGGGTGTGATTTATAATTAAACAACACTGAAGGGTGCATATTTCTATTGATGGATTTGAAAGTCAAGGCTCAGAGAAGTAACAGAACTTGCCAGGGGACACACAGCCAGGAAGTAGGGGACTGGCATCTGAGCCAGGCCTGCTTGCTTTGAAGAACCTGTTCCCAGTCTTCATTCTTCCCCAACTTTTTAACCTAAAAGCAATTCACGCACATGGAGAAAAATTTGGATATTCTAGAATTGCGTAAAGGAAAAATTGACAAATAAGATCTTTCACAGCCTGAGGATGCCCTTGGAAACACTTTGGGAAATTTCATATACTATTTTCTATATACGGTGTATACATGTCCAGATTACATCAACAGGAAACCATGTTGGGGGGCGGTGCACACCTGTGATTTCAGCAACCCGGGAGGCTGAGGCAGGAGAATTGCAAGTTCAAGTCCAGATTGGCAACTTAATAGGACCATGCCTAAAACCAAGAAAAATCTTTCTTTATGAAATCGGGACACTGCAAGCACAGTTAGATCATCTTCTCTGTTGTGCCCTGTGACATTAATAGCTCTTTAAAGTCCTTCATGGAAAGTGGGGTGACTTCCTGTACAACCCACTCCTGCCTGCTGGCCGCAGCAGGCCTCCTGGGCTCGCGTCTATCTTTCTGCTTCCCGCAGTTGGATCCCTAGACTTCAGCTGCCAATCAGTGCCCCCCACCCCGGGCCTCTGGGTCCCTTGTATGAAAGATTGCCCCCAAAGTTTATGGTTCTCAAAGTTTGCTTTTGTGACTTTGAAAACATGGTTTTTCTGTTGCCTTCTTTGACCACCCGGAAGGGCAGGAAGATAGGGCAGCCCTCCTGCTGGTCCCAGGCACGGGGTTTTAAGCCAGGCCGATCCGGTGTGAAGCCCAGCTTCACCTCTTACCAGCTGGTGACCCTGGATGAGTTAGCGATCTAGCTCACCGATCGGGTGGGGGAGTGGGCAGTGGGGGTGTGGTGGCTACACTGTGCTGAGCCTCTTGTCAGGCAGAGGGTAAAAGCTGACCAGCTGGGTGTGATGGTGACTCTGGGAGTCACTGCTGCTGTTTTTGGGAACATGTGCCATGGACTAAGGGTTCCCCCACCCTTGACACCAGGCTCCTAAGCTCTAGAGGAAGGTCATGGGAATGGGCCTGCCGCTGTCTCTTTGTGGAGGACGTCTGCAAGGAAGGAGGGAAGCTGGCCTAGTAGAGGCCGTGTGGACTGCAGGAGTCACGAGGCTTTGGTTCCCAGGGGAACAGGGCAGAGCCCTGCCCTCTGCTGACTGGAGTCCCCACATCCTCTCCCTGTTACATGCTGAAAAGGGCCCAGGACACCTTCCTCTCTAACTGCCAAGCCCAGGCAGTAGAAGCACAGGTGGGCAAGGTGTGCAAAGGTGTGCCCGGAGGCCACAGGGAGGGAGGAGGACTCCGAGGGGCTGAGCCCTCTGTCTACAACATGATGCAGGGCATGCCACCAAAGGATCCCTGGGCAACCAGAAACTTGTCAGAAGGGCTGATGCGGGCACTTCCCTCATGCCCGATGGCAGCACCCTGCTGGCCCTGGCCTCTTCCCACCCCTGTCTGCTCCAGCGGCCGCCTGCCTCAGGCTGACCAGCATCCTCCCAGAGGACAGGCAGCACCATGGGTCCAGTGTCAAAGGGCATGGGGTCTGAGGTCAGGAGATGCAGAGTTTCCATCAGGCCAGCAAAACCTTCATCTCCATACCAAGAGGGTGAAAGGGGAAAGTCAGGCAGGGATGCTGGTCAATTAAACGCAGGCAACAGACCTCGCACGCCCTCCCTTCCTCCCCTTGATCCTGCAGAATCTAAAGACGAGGTCTGGATCTGCCCAGTGGGACTTCGTAAAAATTATGAAGGCTCTTTTCTCTTATTAATAATTTTCAAGAGCCATGGAGTCTTCATTGCTAGAATGAAGTGGAGTTACAAGGCTCTCTCTGGAGTCAGCTCTTCTGCTCATCTCATTTCTCAGAGGAGGAAACTGAGGCTCCAGGTCATGCAGAGGAAACAGCCTTGGCCTAAAGACCCGGGGGACACAGGCAATCCTGGTTGGGATCTTCTGCTCTGGAAACCCCGGAGTTACACACAGAGGCAGAGGCAGGGAGAAGAGAGCCCGGAGAAGAGAGCCAGTGTTAATTAACTCATTTCTCTTTTGCCCTCTTCTTATTGTTCCTGGAAGCAATTATATCTCTCACCCTCTCCCACCTCCAGCCACTGCACAGAACTGCAGATTAAATCACACCGTTCAGCATTTCATTAGGGAGACTCCAGCTCCCACCCTCGGGCATTTTCACTCTTGTCTTTTTTTTTTTGATGAGTTAACTCCTTCTTGGGGCTCCCAGAGGCCAGCGAGCAACCGCTAAGGGCCACTGAGAACCGATGGGTTTTTGGTGGCTCACACAGCCCTTCTGTCACAGAGTGAGCTCTGATCAGCCAGCAAGGCAGAAGGTGTGGGCACCAGCCTGGAGCTTGTCTAGCCTGGGGCTAGACAAGGAGGACCAGGGCCAGGGACCAGGCCCGGGGACCGCTCAGGTCCCTCGCCTGCCGACCTGTGTGTGTCTATACTTGGATGGAATACAGTTTCCCCTGCTGAAAAATGCAACTTCCAATTTCTTTCTTTCTTTTTTTATGTGCCCGACTCCAGGAACACCCTCAAATGGCAGCCAGTGCCTGAGAAGCGTGGTCTCTAACGGGAAGGGAGTGTGACGGAGCCCAGACGTCCCTGGGTTAGCTTTCTGGCACAGGCTGACGTAATGGAAGGGGAGAGACGGGACTCTATGGCTGTGACCAGCTGCTGGGAAATGGCTCAGGGAGGATGGAGTGGGAGGGGAGGCTGGCCGGCTGCCAGGAGGGTGCTCTCCCACTCAGTGTTGGCAGGGCAGGTGGACAGGGCATGGGGACAGGGCTCAGGTACTGTCTTAGGTGTTTGGACACCCGATACCATGGGTCGGGCACCCCACGGGGAACTGAGTGAGACTGTGCTGTGGCTGGGGACACCTAGGAGAGCAGGGGTAGGCGGGGCCAGCACACGGGTTGCTTCAGGATTATCTGCTGCTGAAGGCTCAGGACACCCTGAAGTTGCAGGGATGGCAGAAGGGGAGGCTGAGGGGCTGGAGCGACTGGAGCATTCCAGAAGCAGTAGGAGCAGGACCGGGCAGCGGCAGCCCCTCAGGGTGTGGTCTGCGTATGTCCCACACGTGCTTCTGGAGACCCGCCTGGGCCAGCCTGGGTGTGGCATACGTGGCCTGCGTGGGGCTTGGCTGCACAGTGGGCAAGGGTGTTCTCTCCCTGGGAAGTCCAGTCCGGGGCCTCCTAGGCAGGTGGGCAGCAAGGTCCTGCCTGTCTCCAGGCGCTGGCTCGGGTGGCACTGGGGAGAAGCCCAGGAGGGGTCCGCAGCACTGTGGGGTGCAGCTGTCTTGGGACAGGTGTGTTTTCTGGAATGCCTTCACCAGGCTGGTGCTGGGGACAAGGTAGACTCGCCCCTTGCTCTGGGGTGAAGGAGCTGCTGAAATCTATGCTCCCTGCAGGAAGCCCCGCCCGCTGGCTGCGTTGGTGACTGGAGGGGCGAGCCTGGGAAAGAGGGCCTGGCATTTCCAGTCACCTACCCCCTGGGGCCACAGAACAGAGGGTTTGCACTTCACTTTAGATGGGAGGCCATTTCCCCTTAGGATGTCAGTGCACCCTGAGTGTAGAATTTTGGCACATCTTGTAACGACCTTGGGAACATTATGACGTGTTACTTTCTGTTGTTCATGTAAAGGTTTAGAACATGCACACTTTCAAAAAACTCATTGGTTTACTTTGCGAATCTACTAAGAAGTCTACCCCTCCCAAGTTAGGAAGCAGTGCAGACCCCCTGACCTCATCTCAAAATCCGTGGTCTGAGACGCACTCTTTCCAGAATATCTACAGATGGCCCCCGACTTCATCCCAGCTGGACTTAGAGATTTTTCAGCTTCACAGTGGTGACAGCCGCAGGCATTCAGTGGAAACCGGGCTCTGAATTTCGAATTTCCACTTTTCCAAAGGCTAGTGATATTTGGTACGACCTGTCTCCTCAGCCACAGCTCCCCGTCAGTCACGAAGGGAAACCACCCACACCCAACAGTGTGCTACGTCCAGCTATGATGTCCCGTGGGTCACCTGTCCAGTGCATTTGTTCTTGGAGTGTATTCAGCACATAGCAGGTTTATTAGGACAGGGTCACAGTTACGGGAGGAGCATTGGGCACCTCAGATCCTGGACAGAACGTGAGGCTGAGTAGAAGGGGGCCACCTGGCTTTTGGACCCTTGAACTTGTGGGGCTTTGAGGAGGAGCATAGTGTCTGGGGACCTGCCCCACCTCTGTGTCCACACGGGCAGGAATGGCTCCATCTCGGGAGGTGGCCTTTCTCTCTGTGCTGCAGCCATCCTGGGAGCTTCGCTAATACTTTTCTGTATTCATCTACGTCCATTTTCAAAACACTTGCATGAGGCTTCAGAATGTGAACATTTGTCTTTAAAGACAATCAGGAAATAGATGAGCAAAGTCAGTCACTGCCATGATTTTATGCCAGGCACTTCACAAACCTTACCTCAGTTAATTTTGTAATCAAGGCACAAAGCTGTTCTATGATTCTCTGAAACTGGCAGGAAAAGGTTAATAACTTGCCCAAGGTCTTCCAGCTTGTAAGTGCACCATGTAAGGACTAGAGGAGGAGAAACCACCGCAGAGCGAGCTGGAGATGGAGCATCAGGGGTTCAAACCTCAGCACCTCCTTTACCTGCTGTGTGACTTTGGACAGGTCACGTACCCTCTCTGAGACTGTTCCCTTCACTGCAAACTGGGCTTAGGGATGCCAGGACTCTATAGAGATCAAGAGTATTAGTAGAACTAGAAAGTGCTTTGGCAGCACGTGAAGCAAGTGTCAAATACAGAGCGCGTTAGGAAGTTGACTTGAGCCCTCTGTGAAAGTACATCAGAAAATTCAGATAGACAAGGGATGGTAGGACCAGCAGAGGCCCTTGTCACCTCTAGAGGCTGTAAAGTCATGCAAATCCTAAGTTTTGCGTGCCCTGAATTTCAGGTGCGTGGGGGCTGATGCTAGGTTTCCAAGTGTAGGTTCTTTGGGGCCATCTGAATGGCTGCTCAGCTCCTCACATGCACTGCCTGTCCCCTCCCGGGCCAGGGCGCAGAGGAATGGAAACTTCTGCCACCGGCAGTGTTTGCTATCAACTTCCCTCTCTGTGGTTTTTCTCTGTCATTCCCTTGATAAAAAGACTCAGCTGCGCCGTGTAACCAACACTCGCAAATCGCGTCTTCACACGAAAACAGCCGCCTTTCAAAGAGCAGGCTGCGTGAGAAATGGTGCAGCATGCCGCGTAAACTGGGTCACGCTCCCCGCGGAGGGCGCAGGGCGCAGCTGACTGTCCACCTGTGTCTCTTGTGCTGCAGGCTTCGGGCATCGTCCACCGCCCCGGGAGAGAGGGAAATGGGGAACAGCATGAAATCCACCCCAGCGCCCCGGGAGAGGCCTCTGCCCAGCGCCGATGGTAAGTCCCACCTCTTTAGTGAGATGCTTGACGTCCCCAGGGTCTCGGCGAGGACTGGGCGACAGTGGGTGCGCGACACTTGTAGAAACAGTGGGGTTTTAGTACCTCGCGTCTCTCACTTTGTGGTTCAAATATTTCATCATTAAAAGTTTAAAAGACTTTGCTGACATTGCAAGGTGCATCTCTGAGGTCCGCTGTTGAACCTCTATTTTGTAAGTGGGGAAACTGAGGCCACAAAGGGGATGTGGTTTGTGTCATCAGCGATTCCGAGTCAGATTTCCAGCCCAGGACCGACTGGTCTGAAAACCAGCCTCTTGTTCACCACACCTCACCATCTCTCCATCAAATGTGGTCATCTGCAGAGTTGGTTCTGCGAGAGTTTTATCAGTGGTGTCTTTACTGAGCTGGACACTGACCCTGGGACGCCCTCTTGAATATAAAGGAACCCTTGTGCCCCTGGCAGGACGGCAAGGCGCCAGGCATTCCAGGGGAGACCCAATGTGCAGTTAATCAGTGACGGAAGAATTCCACTTTCTGGGGAGATGTCAGATTGGGCCAGACTCCCAAGTGTCCTCTGGCCAGAGAATGGGAGGGACCCTCAGCAAACCGAAGGCAAAGGCCACTGTGCTCTGGGGTTAGCTGCGCCGGTCATTTCTAAGACCTTTGCTTTGGTCCTGAGGATTCCTAGCCCAGGCAGTGAGGGGCTCTCTGCATGGTTCCCTGGGTCCTCTGGGGGTTGGGAGGGAGACGTCAGGGTGAGCATTGGGGGATCTTGGATCCCCTGCCACCCACTTCCATCACAGCATCTGGGACCTGGCATCTGTCTGCCCATAGAGGAGGCCCTGCCTGTTCCCTGCACCCACTGAGCCACAGCCCTGGGTGGACTTTAGCGGGCACAGATGGCCACCTTCTGTGCTGAGTGGACGACTGATATGCCGTGGGCTCCTGCCCTGCCCCTGGCTACTGCTCACCCTCAGCTTCTGCTGCCCCTTAACGAAAAATCTTTCTCACTTCTGCCAAAATGAAACCGCTTAGTTGCCCAGATGATGCAACCTGCCTCCAGGGAGGGGACCTTGCCTCCAGGGAGGGGGACCCTGCCTCCCACCCCTTTCCCGTCAGTGACACTCCTGCGAGCTGTTTGTTCTCTACCCCTGTACCCGCTCTCCAGGCCAAAAGGGCAAAACAGAATGTTCCCAGGACCAAGGAGGCGGTACCATGAGATAGGAGGCAGCAGAGGGTATATTTTGGGGGCCCCTGAAGGGGGGGGTCTCTACCCCCACTCAGAGCTCGGGGCGGGGGACACCACCACAATGCCTCCCAGGTCTGGTCTCCTCCTCAGTCATAACCTCTGCTAGAAGCCGTGTTGCAAGGCCTGGGGCCCAGCCGGCTCAGGGCCACCTGCCCAACACACATCATTGTCACCAGCAGTGGGGCAGAGGGGTGGCATGCTTGAGCAAACCCCACAAAAACACCAGCCTCCCAGGACATGCTCATTTGCCTTCACTTTTAAAATGCAAATTGTCGTGAAATTAGTTGTTCTTTTTCCACTGTGTGGGTGGGAGGTCACCTCTGAAAAGGGGGAAGAGGGGTCTCCCGCCCCCGTCCCCTGGTTGAGAGAATTCCCCCAGGTCATGCCCAGGCTGAGACCCAGGCGACCACATCAAGGGCTGGTGGGCTGCTTTTCACCCCCACCCGAAATGTTTCCTTACAGCAGCGGAACGTCAGCTCCTCCCTGCTCTCAGCCTCCTGGAGCCGGCGCCAGGGCCCAGGCCGGCTGCCCTCAGGAGCTCTGACCTGCGGAGGCCAAGGCAGGGTTTCCAGGGAGAGCCTGCAGGTGGCTCACTCTCACGCTCCCTGAGGGCAGCGCCCTCCTTGCTGACGCTTCGGGCCAGCATGCCATTCCAGGGTCCTCTGACGGGAGCCCTGTAGCAGAGGCGAAGGAGCAGAGCCACCGCCAGGCACAGGGTCCCCAGGCCAAGCTGTGGACTTAAACACGTTTTCTGAGTTTGGGGAAGATCATTCTTCCCCCAAGCAAGACCGCAAATGCCTTGGAATAAGGCTTTTACCATCTGTTTTCCACTAAGCTAAGCTTTCCGGAACATTCCTTATTACTCTAGTCCTAGGAACTCATGTCACAAAACCCATAGAGGCAGGAGGACCTGATGGAAACCAGTTTCAGGAGCAAAGACCACATGGTCTTCTAGTGATGTCCCCTGGAAGCTGTGTGACCTCAGAGAAGACACTCAGCCACCCCCAGGGACTCGACTGTGAAACAGAAGCTGCAGCCTCCCCTCCTCTCCATTGTCTCAGAGCACAGAGAGCTCCAGGTCAGATGGGGGTGAAGACTACCGATACCACACTTGGGGTCCTCTGGCTGCATGGGCTGTGTCCCAATGGCCAATCCTCAAGTGTCACAGTGGTAGAACTGGTGACTCCAGAGCTTGTTTCCAAGCCATCCCACAGAAAGAACCTTCCACAGCTCAGGCCCCTCCTCTGGGCTGGACACAGGCTCACAGAACTGAAGACAGCCCAGAGGATTCCCAGGTTTCCATCTCACAATGACAGTCCTGTCACTCGGCATGATCAGCTCTGCTCTTGGTCTCTTCCCTGTTTAGCGCCCTGACTGCAGTCACATCTCATGGTCAAATGCTGCACCAGGGTGGAACCCAAGCCAGGTGTTGCATTTCTGTGGCTGCCATGGAAAACAGGTGTGGGCAGGGCATGGGGAGGAAGGAGAGAGAAACCTCGAGTCCCGGCCTGGCACTTCTCAGGGGGCCCTTGGACCACCCGCACCAGGAGCCCTGGGAAGTAGCTAACAGCAGATCCTGCCTCCACCCCAGACCTGCTAACTAATTCTTTCTGGTTCCCTGGCAAATCCCAGGACCCTAAAGCTGGTGGGCCTCTGAGCAGCTTTCAGTCCTGCTTCTGCTAGAGATGAGGAGTGAGTCCTCACTGCAGGGTGCCTAGGTCTCCCTGTGCAGGAGGAATCATTACAGAAGGGCATGGTGCCGGCAGTGTGCCACACACAGGTTGAGGCTCTTTTTGCATATGAACTTCACGTTACACGTTATATATGCGATTACACATTACAGGTGAATTATGTACTGTACGTAAATTTATGTGTATGAACTCTTAATTCTCATAATAGCCTCGTGACATCCTCATGAGAATCCTCTCCAGCTAGCAGTTGAAGAAATGAGGCACAAATAGTTCAGTGACTTGCCTGAGTCCCCCCAGTCCAGAAAGGGCACCATGGTTACAAAGCAGGGGAGCTGAATCCAGCGCCCTCTCCAGCACCACATCACACACCTGGGGACTGACTTTGAAGAGGCCTGTGAGCTGAGAGAAGGTGGGCTCTCCAGAGCGGAGGAGCACGCCTGGTCACCAGATTTAATGACACAGACCCTCACATGCCCTCTTGAGGGATCCTGTGGATGTGGCACCTGCATCAGATCTTGAAGTAGGTTTCTTTTTTCTATGTGGGTCCAATGCACCAGCTGGACCATGTCACAGTGCTGGCAGAGTGTGATCATTCTACTTTTTTATCATTGTACTTTAGTGAATATCATAAAAACAGCAAGCCCATAAACCCATGATTCCATATTTCTTAGACCAGGACTATGGTTGTTCCAAGTGAATTAATATTAAGAGAAATGTCATTAGGTCACTAGCAGTGGAGGTGGCACTTGACTATGACAAAGGAGAGCCTGGTGGCCAGAGCACAGCCCTGGAGCTCCACCAAGAGCTGACCTGGGTTTAACACCTGGCATGCTACAGACAAGCCAGGTGTCCTTGAGCCAGTCTCTGGATGTCCTCAACCTCTCCTTCCTGATAGCCGCCACGAGACGGACAGTCTGTCAGCGCCACGGGGCAGGGAAAGACTGAATTGGAAGCATATTACAGCACCAGCCCAATGTGGCTCCAGAACTTTCCACCTGGTCCTGCTGCTGTGCCCCATGATGGAAATGAGGAAGAGCAAGGAGAGCTAAAAGCTGCTGAAGTCTGGGAAGCTCAGTTCTCACAGAAAATACATTCCGGGTCACAGGGACCTAGAGTTAATTACATCCTATGAACTAGGCCGACTCCTCCTGAGGTCCTAACAGCACCTAAGAGAGTGGGAACTGACCCCTGATGACCTCCGAGTATGTCTGGTGTTCTAGTCTGTCCACTAATAAATGGAGAAACAAAGGTTTGGGTAAAAGAGGACCCTAGGGGACCACAGGCCTGTGGTTCTTGGTGACCTACAATTTTGAACTTCCACCAGGCTAGGCTTGCTGGGCTCTGTCTGATTGGTTCTTGCGTGTGTGATTTCCTGAAAAAGTTAATGAAAGTCGGACCTGCTGTGACCCAGCAGGGGCCCCTGAGTTTGGGCATGGTTCAAGGGTGTGTAAAACCAGAAGCTGAAGTCACTGAGCCATTCAGCTCCCAGCCCAACAGCTGCTCTTGTAGCTTGAGCCAGCCCCAAGGACTCATTTGGAGTGGCCTTTGTCCTAATCTGATAAGAAAAGTGGGGAGACCCTGGAAATTAGGTACCCAGGAGTTCCACATGGCTTCTCGGGGTGACCACAGGCTTGGGAATCCTCATGCTCTCCCTGGACATGTTCCTAGAGCTCACCCAGATGTTCCTAGAGCTTCTCCCAGCACTGGGAGAAGGAATGGCGAGTTTGCCACACAGTTAGAAATGAAAGCTACCAAGAATATTTTCAGCCGTGAAAAAAAAAAAAAAAATGGTCCTGCCACTCCAAAGAATAATGCAAAAGAGGCTGTCTCTTTTTGACTAAGTAATATTTATGGTCAGTCCGTTCTGCCTGGGGCCCCTTCCTTTTCTGGGCTCATTTCCTATTTTATACTTTTGTACATTCTGTCCAACCTGACTCATTCTTGGGTTGAGCTATCAGCAAACATTTGGTATTTTGAATTTCATCTTCTGCTCTCACCAAATCCAGTTTGTGCTTTGATGAGGAGGTCACAGCAGATTCGTCAGTACTTCTAGATAGTGGCAAGACTGACAACACTACCGGTTAAAACTGGCCGTGGATAGTGGGATGGTAATCCTGCCCCTCAGGAAAGGTGACAGCTGCCACTCACTGGGGCAGACCCTGCATGTCACCGTGAAGCACTGTGGGTGCTGACCCTACCACAAGAGGCAGATTTTGATATTTCTCATTCTCATACGTGAAGAAATCCAGCTCACATTCATTAAAAATAAACCTGTCCCCAAATCGCAGAGCTATTAAGTAGTGGAGGTGGATTTAAGCCAGGTCTGATTATTTCGAAGCCCATTCTCTTTCCATAAAGCTCTTCTGAAAATTCCCTCTGGATTTCCTTCCTGCTCAGCACACATTTCCACACTTAATTTGTTTCCTTAGGTCTGCGATAACCCTGCCCGCTTCTGCCACGCTCCTGTGTCTGCCTCTCTCATTTATCCAGTTGGCTTTGAATGGGTGGCTCTCCTTAAAGCCAAGGGCTCCGAAGTACTTGATGATACATTTGGACTTGAGCAGTAAAGGGTAATATCTTACCTTGTGCTCATTTCACTGTGGGGAACAAAGCTCAGGAAGACTCAGAAGGGACCCTGGCACAGTGGCTTGCTTTGGAAAGGCCACCCTGTCCCACAGAGGTGCACACAGGCTGCTGCACTGGCTGATGGTAAGGAGTTGGGGATGCATGTCGAGTCCCTTGCAAAGAACCAGATAGAGCCATCTGATCCTTAAGCAAAAGCCCAGGCACAAGGTTGCCTCAGTGATATTCAAGTGTTATAGATACAAAAACATCCCTGCTGTGGAAATTCCGCAGGAAACTTCTCTGTGCTGTTGCAAAACTGAAACTCACCAGCCCCGTAAGCCCCTTTTTCTCCATTGGAACAATTGGTTGTACTGGGATTTTGCTTTGGTTATTGTTTCTGTTCGGTTTTGTTTTTAACATCATGAGGGATGGTTGTTTTTGTTTCTTGAACCAGACATCAAACCGCAAGCTCCTCACCCCTCCCAGACACGGGCTGCGCCTCCAGGGTCTGCTCTTGTCACAGATCCCCTGTTCTGGGACTCTCATTTCCAGGCTCATCTTTCACAAGGGGCTTCTGGGATGGCTGCCCACCCGGCTGCAAGCCACAAAATAGTTCCCTTCCTCCTGGACCAGCTTGAACATGCAGCACAAAGGCCTTCCTGGGGGGCTTGCTCCACATCTGCATTCAATATACCTGCCTTGAGCATCCTTAAAGGGACAGGCCCATTGCTGGGCTCAGGGCCACAAGACTTGGAAGACACATGGACTCTTCCTGCAATGCACAGCCAGCTGGGGAACAGACATTGCCCTGACGGTCACACAAACATCAGAATGTGACCTGGGGTTTCAACTTCAAAGGAGAAGTCCTGAGAGTGAATATAGGACTGGGAGAGGCTGAGCCCCCTCTGGGGAGGCTACAGGTGGTGAAGGGAGCGAGAGGGGCACCTGCCTGCACAGGCAGAGGGCACAGCCCACACAGAGGCTCTGGGGCCCAAGGAGTCTGGTGAGTCTGGAGCCCTAAGCCCAGGCCACTTAGTGAATAAACTGTCCTGTCAGATTCAGGCGTCATTGGAGCAGGAAGGCATTTCCAACCTGCCACTTTCCAGACTAGGAAACTCAGGCCCAAGACGGAAGGGTGTGTCCACACTTGGTCACTTCAACTCAGTACAGTTGGCCTCAGAGTCTGGGCGGATTTACCAGAAAGCTGAGCAGACTAAGTGCTGTCGGCCCCTCCCCAGCACCACCCACTCCAGGTGCCTGAGCCTCGGTCTGCATTTGACTTTAAAATCTGGAGGACCTCCAAATTTGCACAAGCTTCATGCCCCACCAAACCCTGATCCCCCTTATTAGAATGCAGGACTCCTGGCTTTAAACCAAATACAGGTTTAGCTGCCTCTAATTATTATTATTATCATTATTATTATTACTATTATTATTATTATTTTGCCTCTAATTATTGGGGGGTGTCTGGACAGCAAAGGGAAGAACCCTGTCTGAATGCAGTGAAGCATCATGTGAGGAAGAACCCCCTGGGGCTTAGGCGGGGCCTGCTGTAGGACGGGAAGAGGCCTCGTGGGGTCACCCCTCCTTTGCTGACACTGCTGCCCCTCAGGAGCCCCAACCTTTCTCCAAGACTTGCAAGAACACCAAAGGTCACTTTTGGTTTCCGTCTCACACTCAGGAACTTTTACTTTTACGTAGTTAATTTTCAGTGACTTGGTTTCCTCAAATGAACAGCACATCTGAGTGTACTGTTCCACTGCGATGACTTCCTCCTGATTCATTTATCAACTGATGACCAAACCCGTGCCGGAAGCCCCATTCTCCTTCTTACTCATCCTAGAGCTCCTCCTCCTTTGACTCAGTCTGTCCAAGCAACTTCAGAGCTGGAGGCTGTAGGGCGTGTGCATTGTAAGAGGTGGGGACAGGGGCTCAGCCCAGGGTGTCTGGATCCCAGCAAGTGGCCTGCTTGGGCCACCCGGCCTGCAAAACTGAGTGCTGGGATTTCTCCAGAAGTTCCTGGGGTGAGGAGACAGCAATGGCTCCTCCCATGATTGTGGGTGTACTTTCTAGAGCAAGGGAACCAGGCTAGCTTTGCTCACAGATGCTTGGCTCAGGTATGTGCTCAGTAGATAGCTACCAAATGAATGAATGAATACGTCACCAGATCTGGGAGTTTGGCTGCCCAGCCTGCAGATGGAGTGACAGCAGCCACAGCAATTATGGCAGCTGCTGCTTTGCAAGTCCTATCATTTCCCCAAAGCATACCCAGTACCCGCCGGCACACCACGCATGTGAATTATGGCAATAGTGAAGGATGGAAAGCAGATGCTGCTGCGTCAGAAAGGAAATGCACGTCTTATCACATCTCCAGAGTAGGTTGTGCTCACACGGACCAGATAGCATTCTTTCCTTTTCCAAAGTTCACCAAACTTATTTTCAGTATACATACAATGAAAGGTCCTTCGTTTTGTCTTCCACCATGCCCACCCCCAACCAAGGTCACTATTAGCTAGATGGCCCACATGGCGCCCCACGCTCTGCAAGAAGAAGTGTTCTGGAGCCTCCGAGTTAAGAGCCTCTTGTTCTGGAGGGTCCTCAGAACTCATCTGTCCTCATCCCCTGCCACCCACATGCCACAGATGTGAGACACACGCCCAGGTTGGGCAGGTGGGGCCACGGTAATGAGAAGGGAAGTTGGCTAGCACTCTGTCATCCATGAGGTGGTGCCACTTATCTCACCTCAGAGGGACCCCCGAACAGAGACAGGCCCTGTCCTAAAGATGAGAGGCCTGAGAGATGGAGGCGTGTGGCTCAGGCAGACCCTGAAGCCGGATCTGTGACTTCAGCTCACAGGCTCTGGATCCCCATACCTCAGATGAGAACATCTGGGTCACGGCAGGCCTAAGAACAGGAGCATGCTGCTGGCCTCAGGGGTCCTCATGCACTGCACTGCCCTCTGTGGGGGGCCCTCGGCACCTGGGTGCAGGAGGAAGGTGTGTCCAGGGAAAACCCGCAGCAACTGGGCAGGTCCACACCCATTCCCAGGGCTTCACTTCCTTCCTGTGAGGCAAAATGCCCCTCTGCTTTGTTCCCTAGGACTGGAGAGTGACTTCCTTGCTGTGCTGAGTGACTACCCATCTCCTGACATCAGTCCCCCAATATTTCGCAGAGGGGAGAAACTGCGAGTGATTTCTGAGTGAGTAAGCTTTCCAAACTTTTATAATCCTAAAAACAGGATAACCTCAGTTTGGATGGGAAGCAGTGGAGTTTTAGCTAAGGTTGGCCAGTTCTACATGGGCCCTGGTCCTACTGTGGGTGAGAAGTGTGGCCCACACTGCAACCCTACCCCTTAATGCTGCTGGCCTCTGAGAACTTCAATGGCTCCCCAGGGACTGCTGGATAAAATTCAGATTTCTACACTTGGCTTTGAGACTTTTATGATCCCAATTCTGCTTCTTGCATTGGTCTCGTCTCCTGCCACATGTGCAGTGACCTTGGGCCAGCGTAAGCTGGGCAGAGGGACCCAGGGTCTGGAAACACTTGGATGACCAACAGACAGTATCACCTCCCATGCCTGCTGTCTCTTCAGTGTGATGCCACACAGTCTATAGAACAAATAGGGCCTCCCAGTCCCTTTTCTTTGGATTCTCATTGATACAGACACACAGAACCATCTTTGGTTATATTTCAGGGTATAAATCAACCCTGTAAGCTCTGGTTTTAAAAAGCCTCCAACTGCAGCCCAGCAGTTGAGAACATCAGCTACTCATCCTGGGAGGTGGCTTTAGCTAGCGCGTGGGAATACTTCCAAGCTAGCTGGAATGGAGGCGTCTGCTATGCACGCATGCGCGCACGCACATGCACACGCACGCATGCACACACACACTCTCAACACTCAATTTTCAAATGGAGAAATTTAGGTCCATCTGGGCAATGACAGATCTCAGAAGAGAACTGTCCCCAGATGCCAAGGGATTGCTCTGCTGACCCTGTTCCCTTGACCTTGGTTTTGCCATTTACTCATCCTGTTCTTGTGTTTCTGTTCTGACAGTGAAGGCGACTGGTGGAAAGCCATTTCTCTTAGCACCGGTCGGGAGAGCTACATCCCGGGAATCTGTGTGGCCAGAGTTTACCATGGGTGAGTGCATTTCTCAGAGAACATCATTAAGCATCATGGCGTCTATGCTGATGATTCAGGAGATGGCAGAGAGGGATTCCTGCAGGGTGCAGTGGCAAGAGAGGCACTGAGTGGAGAAGGGTACCCACCCCCATCTCCGTCCCTCGGGAATGATGCAGACTGGGACTGATCCCTTCCACCTGGGGACTCAGTTCCCTGGGGTAAAATGAGGGAGCTGGCTTTTCAGCAGGAATGAGGTGCTGCTGGTGCTCAGCACTGACGCCCCAAGTGACATACCACAGGAAGCAGGGAGGTGCAGCAGCTCAAGCCATCTGGGTTCAGATCCCGCCTCTGTCACTTTCTGCCTAGGTGAGGGAGCTCAGGCTGCATGAGTTTCTGAAACCATCAGTTGTCAAAAAGAAAGCTGGGGACAGTAATATGTAATAATATGACTCAAGTGCAGGGCTGTTGGGAAAACGAGATGGACAATCCCTGAGAGGTTCCTGCAGCAACGCCAGACTTCACAGATTCTGCAAAAAGCCACATTCTTATCAACTCCACATCCAGAGGCACAGAGTGCTCCCTGCCCAACGGGCCACACACCCATTGGAGGAGCAGATGAGCCAAGCAGAAGTGAGGCCATGGAGACCTCGGTGTGGCAGAGGGAAGCAGGGTGTCCTCCTGCAGTGGCGCAGGGGTGGCTGTGGCAGCCCTTGGTGGCTCTGCAGCAAAGCACACCTGGGCTCACATCCTGGCTCCCTCCTCCTGGGGAGGGGCCTTGGAGTTACTTAGCCTCTCCAAGCCACAGTCTTCTCACCTGTCACCTGAGGCCAGATCTCAGCAAAGAAGGACTCAGTGTAGAGGGAGGGGAAGGAAGGAAAGACCCCTGCCCGAACACAAAACAGCTCCTCTCCCAGAGCCGCGCACCCATCTGGTGAAGCAGAGATGGCCACACAAATACGCTGAAGGCTGGAATTCAGTGCACTGATTTCAGTATTGATGATCTTAATCATGAATATGGAAAACACTTCCATGTTGAGGCTGATGAAATTGAACATGAGAGTCACTTTCTGAAAGAAACCCAAGTCACAGATGGCTTCTAAATCAGGGACTTGTCTCTGATCCATTCATTCCTCAGCCAACACACCCTGACACTGTCATGTTGAAGATGTGGGACAGAAGCTGACAGAAGCCGGGGGTGGTGGGAACCCAGACAAGCTACATAATTAGGACCCTACAGGACGACGGATCTAGTAGATGCATTGACATTAAAATACAGAAGAGAAAAAAGGGCAGTGAGGTATAGTAGTTGTGGAATTGGGTGTCCCAGAAAAGTGTGTTCTAATTATACTCTCTTAAATGCTGGCACGGGAACGTGCACAAGTTACTTAATCATTCTTTCAGCATCCTCATCTGTGAGAGAGATAATAACACCCGTTTTAGGGAGTTGAGATGAGGATCAGAGTTCAAGGGATGAACACAGCACATAGCATAGGAACATAGTTAGTATTCCTACATGGCTGCTGTTACCATTCTGTTGTCCTCATCTTTATAAGTAGATTTTTATATAGGAACTTGAATAAAAGAGTATTTGTTGCATATACTCAAATAATTAATATTTCACGAACGGTGCAGAACTGAGGGAACTGTTGGAATATTTGGCTACATACGGCATGATCGTGATCCCAGCAGCCACAGTGATCAAGGCGATGAGCACGTACTGAATAAATAGAACCTACAGGTCTTCCCACACCTGGCACTTCAGGGCACTCAGCCGGCTGGCCTTGCTGACCTGGATCTGCTCCCATGTCCTGGAGAACCTTAAAGGCTTCGAGACAGTAACACACAATGCCCGCCACAGCGCACACTGATTTGGACCTCAGAGATGTGCAGTTGTGTCTGCGTGCACCCTAGTCTCCTGCTAACAGGCACTTCCTGCCCAGCTGAGGTCTGGCAGAGCCTGGTCTGCAAAGAGCCCTTTCACCTGCAACACAGATTCCTTTGTGCCTGGAGCAGCTTCCCAGGAGGATTCCAGAGTAGCTCTCCTGTGGGTGCGAGACCTCACTACAAACTGAGCTACAGGAGCAACTGCTGTTTCTTACTGTTTGGTGAAAAGATCAAAGAATAAATCAAAGCCCAGTGAGATGACAAGTCTTGGAACATGTGTGAACAGAGGGCGCCAGAGGAGGTGAAGCCAAGGTGCAGCCGGGCTTGTCTGGGGTGCCTCTGTGTGCCACCTCTCTTCCCACCCTTCTTGCTCACAAGCATACACCAAGCCCGACACCTGGAGGCCACCGTGAAACCCACAAAACAAGGGCACAGGGAGGGTGGCTGTGGCGAAGTGCGCAGTGGCGCACAGGAGACAGACTGCCACAACCACGGAGGGCGCTGCATAGCAGCACGTACCATGTGTTTCATATGGGCACATTCTAGCGGGCACTGGAGGAACAGGCTGAGAGGTCCTGGGCATCCCCTGTCATTATCCAGCCTAACACTGGCCACGACAGGCTCTCGGGACACCATATGAAACATTGAGCATGTAAGCGCATGAATGAGTGAGTGAGTGAGTGGGTGAAGAGCGAACGTCCCTCCTCTTTGAAACCCATCATCCTCAGAGTACCTGGACTTCAACTCCACGTGCACTCTGAGCTGTAACTAGGTTTCTGTGGGTGGGGCACGTGCAGGTGCTCACGGCTGTCCTCCTGTGTCCCAGGTGGCTGTTTGAAGGGCTGGGCAGGGAAAAGGCGGAAGAGCTGCTGCAGCTGCCAGACACAAAGGTTGGCTCCTTCATGATCAGAGAGAGCGAGACCAAGAAAGGTGAGCAGCCTGGCCCTCCATGCCCCGGTTGGACAGGCAGTCTTACCCCTGGCTGCCCCTCCTGCCTATGTATGTGCAAGGGTGCAGGTGGTTAGCTGCTTGCAGCCATGTCCACACACCTGAAGTGAGGCCAGCATGACAGCTAGGGGCCCAGATGCTGGGAGCAGGTGACTGGTACTACCACGGCCCTCACTAAGAGAGGCCCTGTGGACTCCTGTTGGAGAGTTCTCCATCAACTGAGATCAAAACTGAGCACCAGGCCTGGGCAGCATGCTGGGCACACAGACGTGGACAATGGCCATGGCCTGGCCTGTAGACACCAGCCCTGTGGTTTGCACGGGTTTACTTCTCTGAACTCAGTTTCCTCATCTGTGAAGTGGGGAGACCTTGTAAGGTGCTGAGATTCAAATGTAATATTTGAAGTGCCACTGCTGTGTGGAAGGGCTCTGAGATCAGTGTCCTCTGGGCCTCTCAGGGGAGACAAGCCCACGTGCCTGCTCACCATGACCTTTGTCATCATAATTTCTTGTGTCAATGGAGCAGAGCAGGGCCCCTTCTGGAGTTCGAGCAGGAGTTCCAAATTCTAGTTTCAGACATGAATTACCCTCTCTCTCAGCCTCAGTGTCAGGCATAAGGACAGCCCCGTGCCTAGATAGAGCAACAGCTTAATGTCACAGGAACAAAACCTTTGGTGGCTAGGACTCCCCCACTGGTAATCGTAAGAGCAACTGTTCAAATACAGGAGACCTCTCAAGTTCTCAGCCTGCTTCTTGTGTACTCCCTGTCAAGGTGGAGAAGACACAGTGTCTGAGTACTTCCCAGGCACCTGCCAAGGGCCAGGCCACCTGGCAATGGAGCCTTCACCAAAATGAGCACAGCCTGGCTTGGGGAAGCATGATGGTCCATAGGGGATTTTAACGTGCCACAACAACACCTTTATCAAAGACTTGAATGTAGTAGAGGACAGCAAAGTCAAGCAGAGGCCAAACACGGCAATGTGTGCTGGGGCACCTGAGGCAGGATCCCCAGCTCAGAGCCCCTCAGCTGGCATGGCCAGGGGAGGGAGCGCCATGCTGGGTGCCACAACACATCTGTAATTACCCAGATCCTTGGCAGATCTGCAGTGGGGCAGGGTGGGGCATGGGTGGCGGGCTCCGCCCACTTGGGGCTGCAAAGATCTGATGATCTTCCATGCACTGCCCGGGGCTGGCTACCGTATTTCCAGCTCCCATCGAGGTAAGAAGAAATCACACAGTGGGTGATGCAAAGGGCAGGCCTGACACACAACTAGGTGCCCCAGGATGGACCAGGAGCTGATGATGGCCAGAGCGACCATCCCCAGGCTGGGCACCTCTGGGCATGTCACTCAGGATGTCTGAGCCTCCATTTCTCCATCTAGAAAATATCTGGGGACAGTACCTCCTAGGCTCTTGCTGAGAGTCAGGGAGATGTTGCTTGGAAGTAGCTTACCCCCACCCAGGGCACAGACTCGGTAAATGCCCGTTCCTTGCCCTTCTCACCACCTCTTGAGCACTTTCCACTCCTGAAACCCCAGGATATGGAGCGGGGGGGACCCTTACACATCAACTAAATACCATTTTCTCATCTCCATTTGGGGGCCTGAGGCTAAGAGGGCCATTGGTCTGTGCCGAGTTTCTCCTCTTACCAACCCGTATTGGGTCACTACTCTAGTGATATTAAAGGAGAAATGTCATCCTCCACGTGTTTCTCAGAGAAGCCCAGAACACTCAGGGATATCCAGTCACTGCCACTTGCTCCAAATTCCTGAGGCAGTCAAGCTTAAATCAGAGGGAGTAGGGATCAGGAAAGGGGGTATGACTGTAAGCACCCCAATGCTTGGAGGCTGTGTTAGTGGAAAGGGGCTGAGGGAGGAAAGCAGGGGTGCAAACACCTAGTCTGCACAGCCTGCATCTGTGGGTGGCAACCAAAGTATAAGCAGTCAAGATGGCCTCAGGATTCACGGGGAGGAGATGGCACCCCAACATTCACCATAAAGAGCTCAGGATTCACAGGGAGGAGATGGCACCCCAACATTCACCATAAAGAGCTCAGGATTCACGGGGAGGAGATGGCACCCCAACATTCACCATAAAGAGCTCAGGATTCACGGGGAGGAAATGGCACCCCAACATTCACCATGAAGAGCTAGAGGAGTGGGCCTCTGTCCTCGGAAACCTGGGCTGCCCCACTGCAGGTCTGCCAAGGAGCTGGGTAATGACAGATGTGCTTCTTGAGTGCATTAGGGGCTGCTAAATAACAGCTGCCCTGGGCTCTCGACAGGGAGCCACACCTGAACAGAGCGGGTCCCAGAGCGGGTCCCAGAGTGGGTCCCAGGTGGGAGGCTCCAGTCAGGGCGCCAGGACCCAGCATCACTGCAGTCGCCCAAGGGTGAGCAGCTATGTGCCTCTGTGGAGGCTGGCCAGGCGGCCGGCTGCCCTTGAGAGGGGACATGAGAAGCCACTAACATGTCCTCTGCCTCCTGCAGGATTTTATTCGCTGTCAGTGAGACACAGGCAGGTGAAGCACTATCGCATCTTCCGCTTGCCAAACAACTGGTACTACATCTCCCCGAGGCTCACCTTCCAGTGCCTGGAGGACCTGGTCAATCACTATTCAGGTAAGAAACAGGCAGGACTGGCCAGGAAGCCCCTCTGTACTACCCGCATGCGGCCTCACCAGCCTAGGTTGAGGCCCAGGTCACCAATAGAAGCCAGGGACTCTTCCTTGCCTTCTGCCCATTCTGACTTCCAAATATGCTAAGGCAGAGTACAAGCTGGAGGAAAACCGACGGCTCTGAGCTCTGCCATCTCCCATCCACCCTCTCCCTCTGTAGACCACACAAGCCAGCACGCCCCTACAGACAGCCACAGAGCTGGCACCTCTGTAAGTGGCCCTGCATTTTCAGGGACATTGGTCTGAAGCGTCCTTCATTTCCCCTTCTGCTTGTCGGAACCCTCTCATCCTCCAAGGCCACCATTGGCCACCTCTGTCATGAAGCCTAGGAGCTAGACTGTGCTGTCCATCCTCTCTGTCCCTCTCTGGGTGTTCCTCTCCCTTGCACTCTGGACACTGTGCAGTGAGGCCTAGTTAACTGCATGCTAGTCTGTGTTTCCCAAGGAGATCCTAAGGATGGGGGGGGGGGTTATTGCTTTGTGTGTCCTTGCTGGACCCAGGAGACCAAGACGGGTAGCATCCTCCAAGATGGTGGAAGCATGGTTTGGAGTGATGGAAAGAAAATTGAATTCAACTGTGAAGGTCCTGAATGCAGCTCAGGAGTGGGAACTGTACCCCATGGACGAGGGATAAATTGTAAACAGCTGGCTAAGTTTCCAGTAGCTGCTCTGGCACCTCGGAGTTTATTTCCCAGCTCTGCTCTCTGGTAGCTCGGCCACCTGGGCTGAATATTTGCCTCTTTGTGTCCCACTTTCTTCCCACACAATGCAGAAACCAGTCGTCCCCACTCTCAGGAGACAGGAGGTGCTAAGGAGAGGACCTGGTCATGACCTTGAGCACCTCCTAAGTGGCAGCCACTTTTTCTCAAGTGGGGTTGCTCTTTCCTCCTCTCCTGCTCTGCCCTGCTGGAGGGAGGCAGGGAAGAAGTTGTTCTCACTTTGTTAGCCATTTCCCTTCTGGGTTCAAGGTGTCTGATCTTGCACCCAGGGGCAACCTTGCCAGCAGTTTTTAGGATTGAATCAAAGAAGCAAAGGCCATTTCAAGGAGAAAGGAACCCACATAGTCTTTGGGTGAAACCATGACCTCTGAGCAGTGGCAGGTGATGGGGAGCAGTGGCTGCTGAGAGTGGGAGGTCCACGCTGAGATCCAAGCTCTGGGTGATCTCGAGCAAGCCCTCCACCCCCTCTGTTCCTCACTCCTGGAAGGTGGTGACAGTGGCCCCAACAGGGACTCCATGATCATTAAGCATCATCATTCTGGTGCCACGGGCAGCACAGCCTGGCCCCCGTGGCAGATGCAAAATAAGTGATTACAAATATTACTTCTGTGATATCTGAAAACCTAGCAGTTAGCTAAAAATGAAAGAGGAAGGGAGTCCTGGAAACAGGGGACTTGTGCTGGGTGTGCACAAAGGTTGTTTGTGGTATTTGGCTTTTAATGACAATCATCAGCGGGGTGTGCAGACCATAAGTTTTGCATAGACAAAAGCAAACATGAAACGGATTCCTCCCCAGCAAGGCGTTCATAGACCGGGAGGCCCAGAGGCTGTGGGCCAGGAGCACCACACCCACGAAGGCTGCCCGAGCACAGGGAGGGTTGTACATCAGTGCAGCGCAAGTGCCTTCCAGAAAGGTGATCCTGGCCCTAGCATTGATTGACAGGTGACGGCCACAGGTTCTCATCTGCAAGTAACTGAAATGGGTGTGAAAACACAGGATGTTTTCTTCTACAGCATGGGCAGGAACAAAGGGAAAGAGGAGCAGGAGACCCTTGAAGGCAGGGTGTTGGGAGCCTCAGGAGTGAGAGGATGGAGCATTCTGGTGCGCTGTGTAGCCGTGACCAGTCACATCTGGGAGGCAGAGGAAGAGTTCTGTCTTCTCCATTTAAGAGACATTGAGCTGCTTTTGGAATGAGAACCTGGTCCCAAATCAATGAGATGGGGTTTGGTCACATTCTGTGTCCCTTGGCAAACAACTTGAACCTGGGATCCTTACTTTCTTTACCTCTTGAACGGATTTAAAATGCTGCACACGCTGGAGGAGCCCTGGTGAGACGCAGTGGTGGGGCCCGCTCAGCAGGCTCCTGCGTCAGGCCCGTCAGGGCCTCTGCTCCTCCAAGTCTATTTGGTGCCCAAGTGTGAGCTATGGAGGGCCACCTCGGGGCTGCTCTGGATCTGACTTCATCTCCCTCTCTCACAAGCTGGGGGCTCATTTAGATCTCCAACCCGAGAGGAAATTATTTTAGATGCACAGCCAATCAAGCTTCCCTCTGACCTCAGTCCCACCTCACATTCCTGCACACACCCATGCAGGTGACATCTGCGGTCACGATGCAATCAGACGGGAAGCCAGGAGCAGGCACCGGGACTGCCCCGTGAACAGGCTGGGGTCCTGCCTCACTGGCTTCCACTGGCTGCTGGGCAGGCACCCCTGAGAGCCCCACAGACGGAGCAGGGCCGTCAGAGCTGCGGCGTGCCTCCTGCACTCTGACCAGGGGCCGGCGGGGGCCAGCAGACACCAGCAGTGCCTCACATTCAGGGTCATGAGCACCCCAGGGACAAGGGAAGGGCGGGGGTCCTTGGCCTGAATAAGGCTGCTCAGAATCTCTCTCTGATGATGGGCTGGGGAGGCTTCTGGAACACACGGAGGCTGCATATTAATGCACCTGGAGAGATGGGGCCCTGGAGGCTTAGATGTGTCCTACCAGCCAAGGGGAAAGCAAGGGACTTGCTTAATTTTCTTTCTCTTTCTGCATGAGATTCCGAGGCTGGAAGAGGGATTCTTCTGATGCTTTCATTGCTCGCCCTCCCTTTGCTTCTCTTCTCCCTCCCTCCGTGTCTTTCATGGTCTCTGGGGTTCTTTCCCCCTCCCTGCCCTTCTCTCCTGCTCCCTCTCCTTTTCCCCCTCCATATTTTCCCCCCTCTCCCCCCCTTCCCCCCTGTTCCTCCTCCCTCATTTCCTGTATCTTCCTGCCTGCCTGCAGATGTCCTTGATGTGCCGAGCAGCACAGAAGCCTGCTGTGTGCTTCGGGGAATCCTACACACACGTGCTGCAGTAAAACCTCCCAGGCACTCGGGGAATCAGCAGTGTGCATGGCCCGTTCTTGTGCACAGGAGAATTCTGCTGCAGGGTGCAGCCTGGCCCTCCCGTGCCTGCCCTACCAGCTGTCCTCACTAGTCCTCGTGCTCTCCTTGTGCCGTCAAGGAAACGAGGCTCAGAGAGGTTAATTCACCATCAGAGCGAAGCCGACACTGAAACCCATTGGGTTGAGTCTGAGTCCACAGCCCCTCCCGCTGCCTGTGCCTTGCTAAGCGTACAGCACATTCAGGGCACGTTAACAGCCCTCAAATGACCGGGGGCCACTACTGACCACACCCCTTTCATGTCCCTGCCTCGTTTCCCCATGCCAACAGCCGGGCAGCTGCGCCAGGTGGTGCTCAGGCCTGCAATCCACACTGGCTGTGGCTTTCCCTGGGCCTGACCCTGTCTGCTTCCCTCCGCAGAGGTGGCCGATGGCCTGTGCTGTGTGCTCACCACGCCCTGCCTGACGCAGAGCACGCCCGCCCCGGCAGCGAGGGCCTCCGGCTCCCCAGTCACCCTTCGCCAGAAGACCTTCGACTGGAAGAGGGCGTCCAGGTGTGTGGGGTGTGGGTCCCCCGTGAGCATGTGAGCCTGAGCCCGAGAAGGTGTGAGCTGGCAGGTGAAAGCCATGGCCTAGTGTCATTGGCCACTCCCCACCATGACCCTCTGTCCCTTGGTTCTGCTAAAGTTCACAAGTCCCTACTCAAAGCTAACAGCACATGGTCCAGCCGGGACACCCCTCCTTGCTTTTCCTAATTGCTCAAGTCCTAGACTCGGGTTCAAACCAATCTTGTGTCAATTTCATAGTATTTAAGACTCATTGATGAAACTTAAACATGCCACCAGATTCCTGAGGTGACTCATTTCTGCTAAGAGAAAAAATATCTTCCACTGATTTAGTTTGCTGTTTCCACTGCTGGCCATAGAATGTTGAGGTGAATATCCATAAATTGTGATTGGTGGTTTATCTCAAGAACTGAACAGGAATCCAAATTCATCCCATAGGTAAATTAAAAGAAAATCAAAGATCAAAATTGACTGGGAGATGAATAAAACCGCTCTTCCTCATAGAAATATTCCCTAAGATTTATAGTGGGAAGTTGTAGGCACTGAAGACAGTAGTTCAGAGAGGTTGAGTGATTTGTATAAGATCACACAGCCCACAAATGTAAGAGCCAGGATTAGAACAATAAGCTAAAGGAATATTAACCAAGTTTTCTTTTTCTTCTTTTTCCTGTCCCCGAAACCTTCTCTGTCAACATCCTTCTATTTTCTCCTTCCTCCGCCACCTGTTCTGACTCACAGACTACAGGAGGACCCTGAGGGAGCAGGGAACCCACTCGGGGTGGATGAGTCTCTGTTCAGCTATGGCCTTCGAGAAAGCATTGCATCCTACCTGTCCCTGACTGGGGACGACACCAGCCCCTTTGATCGGAAGAAGAAGAGCGTCTCGCTGATGTACAGTGGAAGCAAGCGGAAGAGCGCACTGTTCTCATCACCGCCATACTTTGAGGACTAGCTGATAATAGACACTCTGGCTCTCACCAGGGCCGCAGAGGTTCTGACTGTCACCTGGGATCTTGCAAAAGGCAGGGTCCTCACATCCCTGGACTTCCCACATCCTCTGGCCAGGAGAAGCCACAGGGAGACCGGTCTCATCTTCCCTATCCTCATTGTGACCAAAGGAACCCTCCCCCATGTCCCATCAGGGCTGTGACACAGGATGTACTAGGTCGTGATATGATGGGGCAGAGTCTCAAAGAGCCCAGTATGCATGGGAAGGATGAGGACATTCCTCAAGAAACTGCCCGAGGGAGAGTGGAAGATGGGCCCAGGACCAAGGCCTGCAGCAGGGTGGGTCTGCTGATCAGCTTCGGGTCGAGCTGCCTTTGCCGCACGGAGACCTTTGAGGTGCACCTCCTCCTCTGTAAAGGACCCGCTGACACTAAACACTAGCCTGAAGGACTTGCTAGCTCCACACCAGAGGAGCCCTGGCCTTCTCCTGCACCAAAGCCATGTGGCCTGAAGTTGGTAGCCTCCTGGGTCCCCAAAGGCAGGGGCCATGGGGACAAGGGAAGCTGAAGGGGAAGGGAGATGGCCTGGGACTCAGCCTTCCAGGGGGCCTCAGCCAGGGTCGGCAGCACGGAAAGAGCTTCTCTGGCTCCTGGGGTCCTTGCCAGCGTGAACGTATCAATGATTCCTCTGAAATAGTGTAAAGAGGCGCTGGGTCAGGTCCTGTGTGAGGTGAGTGTCCAAGAGGAGAGCAGCAGGGACTCAGCCCCAGCCCCAGCAAGGGGCGCACAGCGGGACAGGCAGAGAGCAGAAAAGCAGCTGTGCATGGAGAGATCGGCCCCTGGCCTAGGATGGGCTGGAGCAGCTGAGGGCGGCCCAGGGGCCCCTGGTCCAGGGATCTGCATGGAGCACTGGGTCCCTGCAAGCTGCAGGAAGAACAACTGGGTTTTTTTAAGACAAGGAAACTGATCACTTCTAAGGAATTAACTCACACCACATTTTATCCTAAGAAGGGTCTGGTATCCACATGAATGCAAATACCAAGCTCCAGGAAAGAGAGGAAGTCCTGCGTGGCTTAATCTTGCCATATACAGCTGTAAGAGATGGGCCAAAAGCACAGGGCGGAGAGGGGAGCACTCCTCCCTCCAGACGGGATCCTGCGGGAAGGGGGGCAGCTGCAGACAGCTCATGACTCACTCCTCCCCCTTCCCAGGGACTCTGGGGAGGGGGCGCCTGCACGTGGCCCATCTGTGTCTGCTCACGTGCATGCTCCGCGGACGTGAGTTCATGCAGCTGGTGGTACATGCATCTGTGTTTACGTGACTTGCTGTGTCACCAGATTCCAGGGCATTTAGACAAGGAGGCTTTGTGGCTTCCTTGACAATCCCCCATGGCTGTTCCAAAGCCACTGGCCAGCATGTAAGAAAGGACTGGGACACTGGGGACAGGGACTTCACCTGGAGGCGGGGCCTCTGAGCTCCAGGTACCTGTTCAGCACCTTGCCTTCTGTGTTATTTTCCACTGTGACCAATGTGACTGGAGTGTTTGGGGAGCCCTGGGGATTTTTACGGGGGAAGCATTAGACTTTGTTCAATCATGTATTTATTCCTGATTAAAGTAAGCCTAATAAATATTTAAACCTTGAGTGGGGGAGCTTCGCAGCCGAGGTGAGTGGGAAATTCTCTTGGGCTCTGCAGCTAGAGGGACAGAGTGAAGGACAGCAAGAGAAAGCATCCTGAGGACAGCTCAGCCAGACCCCCTGGGCCGAGGTGTCTCTCTACTGGGCGTGGGGCGAGGGGCGAGGGGTGCAAACTCTTCACCATCATTAGGAGAACTGCATGTCACTGGTGGTAGCCAAGCTACTGGGTGTTCTGAGAATTTCTAGAAATGATTCCTGGGCACCTGCTAAATAGATACTGCCTTAGGTGCTGGGGCTGCAGCAGTGAGAACAGATGGGGCCTTGGATGTCAAGGAACTTGATGTCACATTTTGATGATGGGGAGGGACGTGCAGGTAGCTGCAGGTTCCATGGAGCCAAGCGGGTGGGGGCTCTTTAGATGGATGCAGCCTTTGAGCTGAGGCCTGGAAGAGGAGCAGTGGAGAGTCATGCACAGATCCAGAGGCAGTTGGGGCAGGGACAGCAGGCCTCTGAAGGCTGAAGGCACCAGGAGGGGGGCAGGGCAGCAAGGGCCAGGTGTGCTGAGGTGAGGGGAGCGTCCTGGGGAGAGGCCAGGCCTGCAGGCCCACAGGCCTGGGGGGAAAGGAGGGGCTCAGGGCCTACTTAGAGAAACAGGAAGCTGTCCAAGGACTGAAGGGAGGGATAACATCTCCTCCATGCTTGAAGGATTACCTGGCTGCTGTGTGGAGGATGCATTTTGAAAATTCCAGAATTTACTGTCTACTTGACATATGCTTAAAGCAAAAGATGAAGCGATTTTGGGAAAAAAAGGGGTGGAAATTTTTTTCATGGAGAAAATGAACAAACATCTTTGTGTTGAGGTAAAATGGATTCTAAATTACACCAGGGCAAAGACAGGTGTTACAAAAGGAGCAATCCGATGAGAAGGTGGGGCTCTGGCGTCCGCGCTGATCAAATTATACAGCTTCAAAAATACCAGGCCACCTTTATGGACAAAGGCACAAACCAATCATTTCATTTGGAGTCTCAGAAACCGCTGGACTAAACAACGGAAGGGGAGAGGCATACAGAATTTAATAACACTGTGCACCTTCTCTGCCAATGAACAGCAACCCCTCAGGTCACAGAGGAAGCTGCGAGGAAAGTCAGGACAGGGGGTCTTCCACTCGTGCCCTATGACCGGCAGCAACGAAAGCGCAGACAGATTTGCAAAAGGATGGATGAAAATCCTATGAATCTAAATTCTTTAAAAAAATCTTTGGGCTAAGAAGAAAATAATGCAAAAAATAATAACAGAAATAAATGGTAATATTGCTACTTTGCAAAATTTCTGGGGCAAAGCTGACAAAACATTGAGGGATTTTATTCCTTACAACATACACGGATCAGGAAACAAGAGTGAGAAGGGGGGAGGTCAGCTTCCCACTCAAGAACTAAGAGACCACGGCTTCGTCAAGGAAGCAGGAGAAAGGACAGTAACGGTAAGGACAATGTCAACGACGTGGAGTTTTCAAAGAGAGCCATAGAGAAGATTTTAAAAGCGAAAGCATTGTCTAAATAATAGGATTAATATGATAGATAAAAACACAACCAAGAAAGACAAAGAAGAACAAAAGCAAATCTGACGCAGTTCCCTTGGTAACCGGGTCTCCAGGAGAGGATGCGGCCCTTGGCAGGGAAGCCATAGGACAGCAGAGGCTGTCCTCCCTGTTCAGCGCCTCCCTGCTGCCTGGAGCCCTCCCTGAGCTCACACTCAGCCCTATGGGTGGGTGAGGACAAGCCCTGGGTAGTGGCTAGGGGACTCTTCTGAGAAAGAGAAAGAAGGAAAGAATCTCCTTTGTTCTTTAAGCTGCTTTGCTGTTGGGACAGCAGGTGAAGATGGAGAGGCAGCTTCGCTGAATCCCAGCAGAACCACCAGGCCAGGCGCGACACATAGGAGAGAGCTCAGCGAACTCCAAGCCCACTCGCTCCCCCGTCCCAGGCTTTAAAACCTCAAAACCCCACAGGAGACAGACTGTTACCACACCAGGCGGACTACGCACTTGCAGGACCCCGAGGATCACTCAAACTTTTATAAAAATGTTCAAAACCCAGTGAAACAACTGAAGGGGAAAAAATACTGAGCTCATGGTTACAGCGTCAGCCTGATCCATGATACCAAGCTGAACAGCGAGGCAAGGTAGATTTTCTTTTCCCAAAATTAGCAATGAATTTCATGAAACTCAACTTACCATCAGGAATATTAGGGATCTAAGAAAAAAGATAACTTCGATAGACTTATTCTCAAATGCATCTGGGAGCCCCAAAGCCCAGGACTGGCCAGGCCACTCTGGTGAGCCAGGGGAGGGAGCCCCACTGTGAGCTACAGACCATGCGGGAAGACACCTGGGCCGGCAGCTCCCTCTCCCCATCTAGCCCTGGATGCTCCTGTGAACCAGTTTCCCTGCTAAGTACTGAAGAAGCACTGAGAGAATTAGACTTAGGTGAGCTTTCAAGCATTCAGCCACAGTCGGTTCGAAATCAGAAATGTGAGAAAAATAATAAACCCACAGAATAAGGCAGAATTCCCAAAAACTGCTACATAGAAGTCTCCTCTAAGGGGAGATTCTTTGTTTTGAGAGAGAGAGGGAAAGACCTGGAGGCCCCATTTCAGCTGCGTCCTGAGCATGGAAGGGATCTTCTAGTGGACACTGGACATACTGACCACAAAGCAGGTGGAAAGGCCTAGAGGAAGTCGCATGTCCTCCACATGATGAGAGCCAGTGAGCCTGCAGCTTAGGTTTGCATAGAAACACCTTGCAGCCACCTTGAGGCCAGGAGCCCTCCTGAGGAAGGAGGGTGGGCAGCATGGGAGGACAGGCAGGGGTGCTTCCTAGGTCCTAGAAGTCACCTCCTCTCTCTTGCCTTAAAGCCTGCTCAGCCTCAGAGCCATCAAATGCACATTTCCAACAAGCCCCTGTCTCCCTCCACCTGGCCAGGGCGGTGGAATGTCCTGGACCTGCTTTAGGCCCTGGCATGGAAGGGAGGTTGGATTTCTTGGATTTCCATGGTGTGCGGGACACTTTGCAGACCTGCTGCCATGACAACCTCACCAGCCCACAGGACACAGAGAGAAAGAGCTGCACTGATTTCACAGGTGAAGGCTTTGGTCCAAGGCTGGGATTTTAATGTATGCCCCCTGATTCTTGGTTCTGGCTTGTTCTCTCACATCTGAAGACACTCAAAGAACTTCAAATTCCTGAAGAAGGCCCCAAGAATGGGAAAACAAGGATTTGGCTTTGGTTTCTTTACTGTGTGTTCTTTGGCAGGTCCCTAGAAGTTTCTAAGCCTCAGAAATCTTATCTCTAGATAGGAAAGAAAATGAAGATCCCATGCCAATCAATGTAAGGAATCCGAGATAAGATACTGAAAATGTTCTGTGGACCCAAATATGCTAACCAAAGGGGGCTTCTCCACTCATGTTTCAGCAGTTCTATCCCCAAGAATTGTGGAGAGAAGGAAGATTTTACCCAAGAATAAACTGCCAACCTGCGTTCAATCCCCCAACATCTGCTGGTAAAGAACACACTTAAGAATTTCTAATATGTTGAAGTATTTGAGTTCTCTCAATTCCAAATAATTTCACATGCATCCCAAGGACTTCTGGGAGCAGTTGTAAAAACTGCTTCCAAGTGAGTAAAACAGACGGAGGGTTTATTTTTAAATACACTGCCATTTGTTGAAACAGATTCGGTTTTGAAATTCCCCAAACACCTAAACCATGAAAAAGAAAAAGTCTGCCTTCCAGTCCTTTTGGAAGGTATTTGGGCATCGTCTGGGTCCTAGTGAGTATCTTATTGCTGAGAGGGCCCTGGAGAAATCTCTCTAGGATTAACTCAAAGAAGGAAGCTGCACTTTCAACACCAGGAACTGAAAAATATTGGTGCTCAAACCTCCTGCTGTTAGGATGGGCAGCCTCAGAGGGACAGAGGGAAGAAACTGGATTCACGGGCAAGAAACCCAAAGAAGGTGGAGGAGCTGGGCTAGCCTGGGAGAGAAGAGCTGGGCTAGCCTGTGGATCCCTTGCCCCTGCAGACACTCTCTGGTTCACCTGCTCACTTACTGTCCCCTGCTCATCCTGGAGCATCTGCTTACTGTAAGTGGTGCCATGTAGGTGCCTGGACCCTGCGGATAGCAAGGCGCCGGCGCCTGCTCGGCCCGCGCTTGGACTTGTAAGGGAGGCAGACTTGGCACCAAGAGTGGTGAGTTACCAGTGGAAATCCTGATGAATGCTGGGCAGCAAGAGTCATGTCAGGCCCAGAGCTAAGTGAGAAGTCTGGAAGGCTTTCCTAAAAGACAAGCGGGGAGCAAAGAGGAGTTGGGGAGAAAGGCTTTCCACCCAGAGTGAGCTGTCTACACAGGCATGCAGCGTGGAGTGAACCCAGAGCACCACAAAGGCTCCTGTCACTGAAGGAGAGAGGCACAGCAGGTGGTATCCTGCTGGGAATGGAGACAGCACTGATCCAACCTCTGTTATGGCCAATGACCCTTCTCTTCTCCTTATGGTCAAGGGTTTGGACTCCAGGAAGGCTGGGCAAGGCTGGGAGCAACACTGTGGTCTTAGAACTGCTAGCAGGGAAGTGAGGAATGGGGCCCACAGCGTTGGTCTCACTGGTTCTCCACCTTGGCTTCAACTGGGTTCCTCTGCAGGCTCCTGATGGCTCTGCCTCCAACATTGCTCTTCCCATTCCTCCTTCTTCCACTCTAAGGGCAGCACTGAGCACCTACTCTCACCAGCTTAGAGAGCCTTTGACAGCAGACCCCTGCCCATGGCAGTGCTCCCACCAGAGCCAGGAGGCGGGAGCAGCCAGGGGTTCATTCACAACGAATGGATGGATCAACAGAACACAGAACACAACAGATCCACAGAGTGCAGCATGGTTCAGTCCTGAACACGAGGAGAGTCTGACACTTCTACAGCATGGACCAGCCTTGACAGCAATACACCAGATGAAATAAGCTGGACACAAAAAGACAGATCCCACTAATATTGAGTACCTGGGATAGGCAGATTCACAGACTAGAACAGCGGTTCCCAGGGCTAAACGGGTGGGAGAACAGGAGTTCATGATTAATGGGAATAGAATCTTGTTTGGAATTATGGAAAGTTCTGGCAATGGATCACGTGATGGTCACAAACTGGGAGTATACTTAGTGCCACCCAAGTGGCTAAATTATAAAATGAAGCAGACAAATCAATGAGCAAAACCTTGCTATCGCCTGGTGCACTCAGGATGAAGCTCGGGATGTGCAGGGTCCCCTGGCTCCTTTGCCTCCATACCACCACCCACCAGGACCACCCTGCAGGCCTTGCCTGTCATCAAGTCATTCCCTCTCCAGGAGAGCCCTCCCCAACACTGCACCTTCCCCTGTGCTTGAGCTCTCTTCAAGTGTTGTGCCCCAGGACCCAGGAACCCTGAGCCGCGGGTGAAGCAGGACATGTATTGTTTGGCTTGGCACCCAGCACAGGGCCCCTTGCTCAGATGGGACGCTCAGTGAAGTGTAAAGGTGATCAATGGCAGAACCAGAGACATCAGGGTGATCAATGGCAGAACCAGAAACATCAGGGCTTATGCCATGACCAACCAGGTGGTTTCTTCCATCACATGGATCGTTAGCATCAGCATCATTCTACCCCCCCCACCATCATCATCATCATCATCATTGTCACCATCATCATCATCTTCATTACCTCATCCCATCACTATCATCATCACAGTTATCATCATCTTCATCACCATCATCATCACAATTATCATCATCTTCATCACCATCATCATCACAATTATCATCATCTTCATCACCATCATCATCATCATCATCACATTATCACTATGGACACTAAAGTGCAGAGAAGCTTTCCCAAGAAATAGAGCTTCCATCTGGAATTCCACCATTTAGAATGTTCAGCACTTTGGACCTGAGTGGACACAGTTGAGGGGGCCCTTCAGCATCCTGGATCCACTTCTACCTGGAAAGATGGCTACAGCAGGACTCATACTTGGCACAAGGATAAGAGAAGATCAAACAATGGAAGCCAAGTGGCCTCAAGAGGCAGGCGAGCACCTGAGAGCAGCCTTCAGGCAGAACACACCACTCACCATCAGCAGAGCCCTCCGGAAGAGCCTGAGGCCAGTGGTCCTGGTCATGAGAAGGTGCATGCTGGCCACATCAGCCCCACCACGATCTGCTGCCAGGGACACACGCCGAGGGTCCCCACCAAATGCTCCAATGTAGGTCTGCACCCAAGTCAGAGCTGCCACCTGGTCCAGAAGCCCCCAGTTGCCAGTTGCCTCAGTGGACCCTGTAAGGGGAGCAAGATGGTTATCCCGTGTGACTTCACAACTCTGGGTCTAACATTAATGGAGCTATGTCAGGCCTGTGGCTCCTCCAGGGGGCCCTGGGTCTCGTATTTGGAACTACAGGTTCCAAATATGGTGAGGGACAAAGGGGAGGACACAGGCTTTGGAATCAGAGGCAGCTGGCTGGACTTCTAGCGTCAGCTTTAGCATGCTCGCCTCTGAGGGCCGCTCTGCTGTCAGTGAACAAGGGCACCTCGAGGGGAGCTGCTCTGACCCGAGGCAGATCATGTTCAGTTCCACCACCTGACTTGTCCCCTGAGGGAGGGGACCATCCCTGCTGGCTGCCAGGGGCTCTCTCTAATAGTGGCCAGGCCAGGTGGGGGCTGGGGATCCCAGTCCCTCCCTTGTCTCGTCTTCTGTGGCCTTAATAGTGTGCAACTGAGGTGACGTCTCTTTTCTTTTCTATAGAACTCAGTGACTATTTGGGGAAGACCCCTCACTATTTCTATTTAATGAAATAATTCAGACATGAAAAAAAAGTATAGCAAAAGCACAGTCTTCTCTTGGCTTCAGGGACACCACCTGCCCCCTCCCTCCTGGTCATCCTGTGACTCTGGTGGGTCTCCATCCACCTTTGCAAGGACCTAATCCCTCTATCAGACCTCCAACGCCAGGCCTTGCTGTCTCTCCTGAGGCTCACACACGTCTTTCCTGACGGCTGTCAGAAGCCTGGACAGATTCTACCTATGCAGATGACTCTTTTGCCCACGTTGGCAGCCCAGGGACCCTGAACCCCAGGCCCCTCACGGTTCTCCAGGAGACCCCAATCCCTGTTAGCAGGATTCTGTTTCCCCAGGGTCGCAGGCAGCTCAGGAGAGCAGGGCACCAACTGAGCGGGACCTGGGGAGTGACTGCCCAGCCTACATTGTCAGTAAGAATGAGGAGGGACGGCCCTGACATCCACTTCCCACACTCCCATGGTGTGATAAGGGCCACTGCTGACACTGAGTCTGCAGACTTCCAGGAGGTCAGAGTGGGGCTGTGCAAGAGGCCACTCATCTAACAAGTAATAAGGAAAAGTGTGGTGCTGGCCCTGCTGAGGGTGAGAGGCGAGGCAGGAGCCCCATTCAGGTGGCGCAGCCCCCTGCTGAGCCCTTACAAGCAACAGTGAGCTCGCAGGCCAGCCCTTCTTTCAGGTGGAACAGCAGAAACTTGGGAACAGAAGACTGCTCAGACACAGGAAGCAAGCGTGCCATCAAGTTGGGACTGAAATCCTAATTCATAATCAAAGCTCGTTGTCCGAACGTTCAACCCAATTCCACAGACATTTGTTGAAAAATCTGCGATGGCTTTAAGAAATTTAAGTGCCTGCTTATGAGACTCCCGCTCATACAGCCTTAGTGACGGCCTCAGGGCCCTTGCACGACTCTGGACCCCTGCCTCTCCAGATCCCGGGCGATGGGTCTGGGCTCCGGGTCCCAGGGCCACTCGTCACATCCACAGTGTTTCCTGCAGTCTGAGTGGGGCTGAGCCCCATTCTCCTCCTCCTCCCCAGGGTCCCATGCCAGCCCCATCTCTCTGTCACACACACACGCACACATACCACACTCCTGCTCACAAGCAACCCTGCTCAGTCCCAGGGCAGGACCCGGAGAGGGCTGCTCTCACCGCACACAGTCCATCAAAATGTTCCCTCTGTTCTGATCAGCTCTGTCTGCTCATCAGTTTCTTTGACAACTACAGAACCCCTTAGCAGGACCCAGTCTATGGACGGACTTTGGTCAAGGGCCGCAGGGCTGGCAGCGGCTGCAGTCTCAGCCATGCCACTTACTAGGAGCGCCAGGCCTGCCCAGCTACCTTACATTTGTGTGCTTTGCTGCTCCCCGTCTGTGACACAGGGAGAGCTTTAGTCGTGCTGATTGATTTCACTGACATTTGTCCCGGCAGCAGGACTGCGGGGCATAGTGCATTACAGAGGATGTGTTTTTCCCCTTAAATAAAATGAACCAGGTTGAGGTCCCAACACTGTCTCACCAACGCCCTTGGCAGGGCTGCCTGGTCTTCAGGAGCAGAAATAGTGCCTGTGAGGGGGCGTTGGAGCCCAGAGTCTCTGCCTGCTTTTCTGGTTACAAGGGTAGCAGACCCTCTCTGGAGGCCCCCGAGTGCCCAGGGACGATGAGGTCATGGCAATGTGTGGTTATGCTGTCGGCCAAACCTTCCGACCCTCTCCCTGGCCAAAACACACTTCCTCTGCTCCACATCCTGTGGAGGGCCCACAGGCCTGGTGCCCACTGCCTCCTCCCCTGGCTCTGCACACCCCATGCCCAAGGGACCATGGTTTGTCAGAAGAGGACAATCACTGGGGTCAGGTGCCCCTTGGGGTCAGCCCCATCCACAGGGTCCTGGCTGTGGAAGATGGCCTCCCTGGCTCTCCTCCAACCCCGCGCTTCCTGGCCACCTTCTCATGTCAGCAGGAACCAAGGCTCCCTGCAGACCCTGGGCTTGGCTCCTCCTCTCTGCAGAGAGCAGGAGTTGGCCTAGTGGGCGGCCAGACTGGAGGGAACTTCGGCTTTCATTTTTCACTCCTTTCGTTTAGAACATGCCTCCTATCAACACGGGGGCTTCCAGGGGGCCATTTTCACTCTGGGTGATGCTGTGCATGTTACCAAGTGAGATGGGGACCTGGGCAGTTACTTGGCCTGGCTCAAAAGGGCAGGGGCTGCTCCTACAGACAGGGGCAGCCATGGGCTGGCCGTGGGCAAGAGGCTGGGCTGGGAATGACGAAACAGCCCTACCTGGAAAGAGCCCTGTCTAAGGGAGGACAGGGAAATGACATGGGTGCTCCAGGCACCAGGCCTTCATGCTACTCAGCTGAGCCACCTCACAAGGCTCAGCACCTTCCAGTCGCAGAGGGAAGGAGCTGCCCAGAGAGCCCTGTTCCCCAAGAGCAAGGACGCAGCTCTGGGGCCCTGCCCACTCAGACGCAAGCCTGCACTCCTGCCCTGGGGGAGGCTGGCACCCAGAGAGGCCCAGCTCCTTCCAAGCCTGAGTGGTAAAGCACAGGTCACCTGTGTTCAGTGGAAAAGGGAGGCGTGAATGGGTGGAGCCCAGGAGGTAGCAGGGCTAGAAACCCTTCTGTTGGGGACTGAAACAGTGGATGGGTGGCTCCATGTATATGGCAGAACTGATAAACCTGTAGGGTGCACGACACAGAGCTGGCCTTGGTGGACTACGGTGGCAGTTAGTGAATAAGCCTAATGGTCTATCACAGTAACAAATGCACTCTGCCAAAGCCTGTGTCGCTAACAGGAAACGGCGGGAAGGGCATGTGCAGAATGCTCTGTTCATTCTGCTTAATTTCTCTGTAAAACTGCTATAAATGATAAAAATTGTGAACTTTTTTTTTTTTTTAATGGAGAAAGGGAGAGTTGTAGCTGGTGACAGGGTTACTGGGGAGATTACCTGGGACGGAGGCCTGCCCCTTTCCCTCTGCTGCAGGAGTCCTTCAGCTGTGAGCAGCTGCCTACTGCTGGCATCCAGAGCCCTGCCACTGGTCCTTCTGTGGCCAGGAAGAAGGCCACGTACCCTGGGGGGCCCTGCCACCAACCTGCGTCTGCAGCAGAGGGCCCCTCCCCTGGGAGGCCCTTCTACAACCTCTGGCAGCAGCAGAGGCCCCTGGAGACTTCTCTGTGTCACAGCCTGACTGCTCCTTGTGGCCCTGGTCTGTATTCTGTCTGCTGCGGGATCCCATGAGGCTCCTAACATCTTGGGCTGAAGGGCAGGAGGCACCTGAAGATCCAGGAATGCAGGCGGCCGGGAGGCCTACTGAATGAGCGAAGCAAATTCCTGCGGCTAATGAAAGCAGAAGGGTCCCGCAGAACACTGCCTCTGAGGGGCAGGTGACACTGGTGTTTCTGGTTGTTAGGCAGACAGCAGTTCGATGCCCAGTCGGCACTGTGACTGTGGGCCGTACGGTTCCATAACCTCTCTACATCCCAGTTTCCTCTGTGACATGGTCACAGGACCTGGACCTTGCAGAACCACTGAGAATGAAAGGAGGTCACCCTGCTAAACACCTGGAGAGGGGAGGTGCTCAGTAAGCGTGATGCTTCCCCTCTGCTGCTGACAGGTTTCCCTCTGAGTAAAATGATCAGGCAGTGTTGGAGTGGGTCAGGAATGAGAGGGGCGGGTATTCTGGAAGTTTCCATGGCCTCCCCTCAGGCCACCCATGCTGACAGCCAAAATGTGTCTGCCTCTCCGGAAGTACATGGAGTCTCAACAAGGCTGCACTCTAGAAGTTATAGCAGCCCGTCCCTTTGGGGACAGACAGCAAGGACTTGCTCCCTGGCCCTCTGGCTTGGCCTGTCCTCTTCAGCCTATGTTCCGAGAGGACAAACCCAGGCCAGAGTTTCTCCTCTTTGAAGAAGAAAACAAATTCATGAGGGAATAATTCTTTTTGCTCCACAAAATCTTTCACAAAACGCCAGTTCCCAAGCTGGCATCCTGCTGCCACTTAGGTCTCGGAGAACCAAGAGCCAAGAGGCAGGAAGCACACACACCCTGAGGCCCCTGTGGACCTGGTCCCCAGAGAGTCTGAAACCCATGCTCCATCCTCGTCTCCCACACTGAATCTCTGGCTTCCCATTGCATAGGCCTGGAAGCTTCTTTGGGGCTCACAGGCTTCATACCCAGCCCTCGTTCCTCAGCACCCAGTCCCTGGGTCTAATCATGCTGGGTACCCACCCACTCACACAGTCCAGTGCAGTCTGTCCTTCCAGCCCTTTTGCTTGCCCATCCATACTTAGCACATGTGACATTCCAGGTCTTCACTGAGATCCTTGGAAGTCAGAGCTGAAGTTCAGCCCCTATCTTTGGGGCTCATAAAATCCCTCACCATCTCCCAAAGCCCCTTACATGTGTCCTCTCACTTCATCCTCCCAGCAACTTTGGAAGCTGGGTAAACTATTCCCATTTAACACAAGAGAAAATGAGGCTGGGGGCAGTGAAGGGTCAGGTCCAGGGTGGGAGAGCCAATGAGGGGCTGGATCTTGGTCCTGGTCCTGCCGCCATGATGCACTTCCTCACCACAGGCCCAAAGCAACAGGGCCAACCAATTATTCCCTGGGAGTTCCAAAACTTTGAGCCAAAGTAAACCTTTCCCTTTTATAAGTAAGTTATCTTGAGAATTGTGAGAAAACAAATGGGTGTAGCTTAATCCAGCTCCCAAGTCCCAGGGCCAGTGCCTCTGCTCTCCCAGTGCTGGTGATGACAAAGGTGTGGGTGGGTTTAAGGCTCAATTCTGCCCTCGCTGGTGGTGGGCACGGTAGAGGGTGTGACCAGGGTGACACTCAGGTTTGGGAGACCAGAAATAAAGGGAGGTGTAGTCATCTACTGATACAGCCCTCACCCTCGCCCTCTGGCTTCCCTGTAGAGAAGAGCTGGAGCCCCCTGAAAGGCAAGCCCTGAGGGGTCCTGGCCCTCCCACTTCTTAACCATATGGCCTTGAGCAAATCCCTAACCTCCCTGGGTCTCAGTTTTCTCTTCTGAATACACACGGACACGTGCACACAATGCCAAGATAAAACATGAAATGTGCCCAGAGAGCTTCAGACACCATTGAGTCCCCAGAAAATGACAGCTGTCATTCTCATCCACGGTGTCAGCATTGCTGCAGGATCCCGTGAATGTGCGAGAATTCCCACTGTATACCGAGCTGGGCTGGAGGAGAAGCAGAGGCAGGTTCTGAGGCTTCCCGAGAAAGGGATGAAATGTGCAGAGTGAGCCTCGGCCCAGGCTTGGCAGCAGCGCCACTGTGCTTTGCATCTTGAAGGACCCCTAGGCTGGGTCCCAGGAGGTACTACTGGTAGAGCCGTTGAGAGGTGGGGCCTTGGGGGAGTCACTGGGACGTGCCCTTGAAGGGAACTGTGGCACCCCAGGCCCTCCTCTTCCTCTCTTTCTCCTCCTGGCCATGAGGTGAGCACTAGCGTTCTGCTACATGCTGCCGCCATGATGCACTTCCTCACCACAGGCCCAAAGCGACAGGGCCAACCAATCATTCCCTGGGAGCTCCAAAACTTTGAGCCAAAGTAAACCTTTCCCTTTTATAAGTAAGTTTTCTTGAGTATCTTGTTACTCAAGCCAACCAACACCCACCGGCACCAGCAACTCACCGGAACTCAGGAAGCCGAAGACACCCACTCGGTAGTTGGCAGTGACCACGATGAGGTTGCCAAGAGCAGCCAGGACTGAGCCATCGAGCATCATCCGCCCATCGCTGCCTTCCACCTCTGCGGGGTTGTGGAAGAACACCAGCACTGATGCGTTGGGGGCCTGCGGGAGTTGCAAAGGGGGTCCGTGCATTGGGGGTTGTTCGAGTCTGGTCCATTTTCACTGCAAGAGCTGGGGGAGGGCTCTTCCATGTTAGATCCCAGCTGTGACCTCCACATACAACTCTGCCTGTCAACTGGTCCTAGAGGGGCAAAGTGTGTCCCCACAAACGCATGTGTTAGAGTCCCGGCCCTGTGCCTCAGGATGTGATGGTGTTTGGAGACGGAACCTGTGAAGAGGTACTTGAACCAAAACAGTCAGGTACCGGGTTCTAATTCCATATGGCTGGTGTCCTTACAAGAAGAGGAGACAATGATTCCGGGATTCACAGAGGAAAGACCACATGAAGGAATGGGAGAAGGAGGCCATCTGCAAGCCAAGGAGACAGGCTCAGAAGAAACCAGCCCCACAGTCCCTGGATCTTGGACTTTGGCCTCCAGAATTGTGAGAAAACACAATGCATGTAGCTGAATCCAGCCAGTTGCTGAGACTCTGTGATGGCAGCCCTAGCAAACTCCTGGGCCCTTTTCACAGAGGAGAAACTGTGGGGTGCTGTGCCCAAGTTGCAGAGCGGGCAGGTGGCAGGAATGGCAGGTCCTGAGCATCTGGAGTCCTGCTCGCGGCACACGCCTTCCCCCATCTTATTCCAGAGGAGCATTCCAGGTCCTGGTGACGCCTGCCAGTGGGTCAGCCTGCCTACACCCCTCGGCAAGGCACAGCTGGCCACTAAGCGCCTGCTAAGTGCCGGGCTCTGCTCTAAGTCTTTACCCATGCTCCTCATTAAATACCCATGCTCCTCATTAAATACCCATGCTCCTCATTAATTCTGTCCTCACACAGTTCTGTGAAGCTGGGATGGTGTTATCATCCCAGTTCCAGATGAGGAGCAGGCACAGAGATGCAAGGCAGCTCATGGAGAGCACCCCTAGGAGGAGGGCTGGCCCTCGGGTGTTAGAGCACCGTCTGATCTGGGGATCCGATTCCCCACTCCAGGAAAAGGGGTACGCACAGCACCAGGTGGCTCATGCCCCATCTGGGGACCTAACACCTAAGCAGCACCTCTTCACTCCAGGTACAATGGGCACAGACCATCCGCACAGGGCCCTTCTCAGTCCCTAACTAGTGCTCACACCTAGACTGTCTCACCGTCTCCCCACCACAAGGCACCCGCATCCCACAGGGCTGGGGACAAATTGCATGGGGAAGCCCCTTGTTGAAATAACCACAGAGAGGAAGAGGCTGACCAGGACCAACCCTGGTCTCTCCTCCATCACACGCTCCAGAAACTTTCTCAGTGATGCTGTCTCAGGTATTGCAACCGGGCAGAACTAGACTTCAAATATGGGGCCTAAAACACCACAGGAAGCCAGCTCAGGTGGTCTGTCTTCTTGGTTTGGGGCTGCCCCACAGGTCAGGGACAAGCTCTGGCCCCTTCTAAAGTCCCCTGAGTGATTCTTGTTGGGTACCATACCAGTGACAGACCCTGCTGGTGGTGTGGGGCAGGGCACAGAGGGTGGGCTGGCACCCAACCTCTGCAAAAAGAGCAGCCAGAAGTGCCCAAGACTTTGGTCACTCTGCCTCAGGGCCCATCACTCGGGGTACTGCTCACCCAGAAGTGCCCAACACTTTGGTCACTCTGCCTCAGGGCCCATCACTCAGAGTACTGCTCACCCAGAAGTGCCCAACACTTTGGTCACTCTGCCTCAGGGCCCATCACTCGGGGTACTGCTCACCAGGCTGAGTCAAGGCTCCTCCCCCAAGGCCCAGATGGGGCCACGGAAATAGCCAGAGCAGAAACGGCACAGTGTCATTGACTAGAAACGTCCCTAAGCAAAGGAGCACAGGGTTTGGAACCAGGAGATGGCTCGGTGCCCGCCCTGCCAGGTGCCATGTCCTGAAGTCATTTGGCCCTTGTCAGCCTCAGTCTCTGGACCTTTAAAATGGGAGTAATATTTCCTCCTCCTACAGGGAGGTGAGCCACGGGACTGGGAGTTCTTTGGGAGAGTTCTGGGGGCCAGCACAGCCAGCACTCTGAGCTCACCATGTTCTCAGGGACAAACACATTGAGATACAAGCAATCTTCACTGACTCCAGGAGGCGTGGGTGTCCGGGTGCCCGGCTGCCAGCAGCTGGCCCTGCAGAGACAAACCAATAACTTCCAGGAGGGAAAACCTAGCAGGAACGCCCCATCCCCCCTCCCTACCTGCCACCCATGCCAGAGCCTACTGCCCCATCCCAGAGGCCTGGCATCCTACCCACTCTGTGGCAACTAGGCAGGTTCAGAGCACAGAGCAGCCAGCAAAGGGTGGCCTGTGGAGGGACGTTCCTCAGGGACAACATGCAGACCCAGAGGGAAGCAGGCTGACCCAATGGCCCAAGATAGAGAAGGACACAGTGGACGCCTCAGGACCTTGGTCCTTCCTTGCTCCATGGATGCAGGTCTTTGCCTGGGCTGAGGTGTGCAGCCTGCTTTCCACACCAATACGCTGAGTGGGGGGCCAGCTCGAGCACATCCTGAGACCACATCTAGACCAGGCCTAAAGGCAGCACAGGGAAATCTGCCCAAGGGGCTACCCCAGCCAGCCCCCAAGCCTCACTGGCCCGGGCTCCAGTGACCTGAGCTCCCAATCACTGTCGGTTCAGGACCCCTGGACCCCGTGCCTCATCAGTCTGGGAGGCATGTCCAGCACATGAAGGTGGCTCCCAGGGTGCAGGAGGCTTAAATCACACTCCTCTGCACCCTGCTGCCCTGTCCCGGGGAAGGCCTTTATCCCTCTGCTGGGGGCACTCGAGGAACTGTCAGCCCATCCCTACATCTGTTCACAGGCCTGGGGGCCTGCTCAGCAGCCAGCCACAGCCAGTAGTGGACATGGAGGATGCAGCTGCCTGGGGACAGAGCCAGTGGGCCCTGCTGGAAGGGAAGTGCAGATGGGGGGCAGTGGCCCACAGGGGCTGCTCCTCACAGTGCACCAAGCGTGCTTTAGCTAGAAAAGCATCATAAAATTATTCTTCAACATGTCAACTACTAAAAGTGAAAGATTTCAATGAGATAAAGTGATAGGTTATGAGTGCTTTTGAAAAAGGAAAAAAAGAGAGAGAAAGAACATCTCATAATTTTGTCCCAGTTGGGGGATGGGGTGTGAACCTTCTTAAATTTTTTTCCATTGACTCATTTACACTTTCTGCAATGCTGCATTTCCAGCCCCATTCAAGTTAGAAGTCACTGGGGGCAGGTTAAGTTTGGCCACTTCAAAACATGTGCAAGTGACCCACGCAGCCCATCTCAAGGCGTGGCCCATAGGAGCCTCCCCATGGACGTCTCCCAAGCTGCGCTTTCCTCTCCACATGCAACTCCCCAGGAGGCCTTGGAAAAATGCTGACAAAGGCAGAGCCTCCACCAGACTAGGTCCCCGAATCACCAGATGGAGCAGAGCACACAGGCCCCTGGTGTCTACCCAGGGATGGATTTTACATGAGCAATAGAGTGGGGATCCCCTGATACTTGGGGCATACCTGTTATTGTGTTTAATGTTATCTTACTAATACATCCCCCACCCCGACACACTGCTCAAACCAGAATGCATCAGTCACAAATCATGCCACCTAGCCCTTACCTTGGTTGGGTGGCATCCCAGGAGCCTGTCCAGTTTGAGGGCTCTGGTGCCCGGAAGCGACCCTCTGCCAGGGGAGGTGTGGCATATGGAACTCCAAGGAACTGGCTCACTTGCTTCCATGCAGAGCCTACCTGGACGGCCTGAGACCTGCCCAGCAGCAGGCCATGGGTGGCAAGGGGCACAGAGGGCATGGATGCCACCTCAAAGCGCAGCAGAGGGACACCTAGTGAGCAGGGAGCAGGGAGAGAGGCAGCAGTGAGTGCACTGGTCCCAGGAATTCTGAATGTGTCTTATGCAAAAGAAAAACTATCACTGTGTCTTGTGCCTCAAAAATGTCAGTTGTTCACTGAGAGCTTAGGTGCTGTCAAGCTAACTTTCAGTGTCAACAGCAGCCTCAAATAGTCGCAGAGACCGCTGGTCCTCGTTAGGAACCAAGCATGGGTGAAGTACAGCACTAATTCACCTTTGGGTGGATTTGCACCGGAGTTCTTCCCAAAGCCAAGGCCCCTGGGAGGCAGAGACTGACCCAGGTCCAGGACCTTACTTTGCCCCTGCAGCCTCTAGAAGGAAGGCCAGGGGGCAGCTCCCAGTCCTCAGGACACCGGGGGCGGGGGGGGGGGGGTTCTCATCATCAGACACACCAGTGACTGCCGTGGTGAAATGCACAGGCTGGCCACACTCAGAGGGATGAGTGAGAAGCACAATTTGCTCCCTCATTTCAGTTCATTTTCTTGCCAACGAGTGAGTTTTCAGCAAATTTACCAAAATAAAAAGGGCTTTCAGAAGACGTGGAGTTGAGCGCTGCAGCTGAGGGCCCGTGGCCATGCATTTCCATGGTGGAGAAGCAGGCTGGGGCTGCAGGTGGCAGCCTGCCTGCACCACAGGCCGATGTGGGCTCAGAGCTTGCCCTTCTGAACCAGCCCCGACCATGTCCATGTGCATACGAGTCGGGGCTGCGTCAGACCTTCCCTGCCCCCCAGAGCCCACACCTGCCAGGCTCCCTCCTGTTCCCTGTTCATAGGTAGAGACTGCCCCCACCTGCCCCTCTGCTCAGTGTTCCTACCTCAGCCCCGTCACCATCGCCAGCCATGTTATCAGCCCCTCTGTCTCCCTATCTTATTTCCTCAACCACATTTTCTTTCACTCATTCACAGTCAATAAACTTTTGTTGGACTGGGGCTCAGTGCCAAGTGCTGCCTTCCGGGACCTGAGACAGGCCCATGCCTGATTACGCACAAGATGCAGGGACTCGCACAAAGGAGACGATGCACACTCGTGAATAGAGACTTGTGTGGGGACATAGGTCTCAAATCATTTTTAACAAGCAGGCTTGGTCAGCTACTCCACTCTCAGACAGAGGCTTTCTGCTTCTCCACGCTCCTTCTAATTTGTCACAGTGATGCTAAACAGCAGAGTGGGGCCAGGGGACAGACAGGCAGAAGCCTGTCCATCCCCAGAGCTTGTTGTAATGGGATGTCCTACGGGACATTTGACTGTGTCTGGAGACATTTTTGGTAGTCACAGGGTGGGGAGAGATGTTACTGACATCTCATACGAGACACTAAGCACCCTACAATAGAGGGACAGCCCTGTCCCTAACGAAGAATATTCCATCTCCAAATGTCAGTGGGCTCTGAGATTGAGGAACCTGGTGTCATGTCCGAGCAGGACTCCCAGGACCCTGGGGGGCAGCACAGTGAGGCAGAACCCCCAGAAGGTCTGGGAAGCAGAGCACACCTGTGCTTCACACAACAGGAAGACTACTTATTGGGCAAACTTGGCAATCACGATTCCCCCTCCCCTGAAGTAGGCCTGGTGGCAGCCCTTGCAACACAAGGGTGTTCAGAACAAATGCTGATACTGGTAATGTTCCAGGAGCCTTGCAAACAGCAGCGGCTCAGCGTGTAGATGGATGGATGCTTGGATGCACTGGCTTAATGAATTCATGGACGCACGGATGCAGGGGTTTATGGATGTGTGGACACGTGGATGGGTTTATGGATGGATGGGTTTATGGATGGATGGCTGGGTGAATCATGGAAGGAATAAAGGAAGGGTAGAATTAGGGAGGGAGGGAAGGAGCAGAGAAAGCAGGGAGAAGAAGAGAGATGGAAAGCAAAGTGAAGAAGCTCTCTCCATGCCAGAGCTCAGGAGTGTGAGTTAGTGCTCGCAAAGGGAGCTCGGGATGCGAAGAATCAGTTTCTGTGTTTGCATCTGGGCTCAACCACAAGTCAGGACTGATCTCAGCCCCCAGTTCCTTCTCACGGGTCTCCCTGTTACCACTGTAAATCAAAGGGTCCCCGTGAGCCCTCAGGATTGCGGAGCTAATGCAGCGGAGCTTTGGCTGGGCAGGAAACAGCCACGGTTCATGACCATGGCCCCGTTCTAAGATGGGAGGAAAGCCAGAAACACACAAAGGCTAAGGCTTTCCGAGGGAACGCAAGCTGCTTTCCCGGGACGGTGGCATTTGATCCGCCTTCCAGGCTGCCCAGTGAAATCGAAATTGGGGAAAATGTTAGAGGTGCAGCTCCCCCTTTGAACTCTTTTGCAGAACTGGAGGATTCTTTCCAAAATCCCCACATTCTGAGGACATGTGACTAGCGGGGTTAGGAAAATCCCATGTGTCTGCGTGGGCGTGCATGTGTGTGCTGCTCCCTTAGGAAGTCAGCATTTCATGTGGAATTTTAGTCATGCTGAATTAATAGAGAAGCTGTCTGATTTTTTTCTATAGAAGTCAGACCGCGATGTTAAGGCATTTCTCAGCAGAACCACCACACGGGTCAGTGACTGGTGTCAGCTTGACTCAATAATATAAACGGCCAGAAAGATGGAAGATAAGACCGAGGGCCTAAGATCTGCCCAGGTCTGGGAGGCACCCTGAGTTCAGAGGCTGAGTGGAGGAGGATCAGGAGAGGAGGATGTCCCTGGCACACAGAGGGCACTGAAGGATGTCAAAGCTCGAGGGTGGCGGTGGGGCCAAATGCAACTGCTCCCTGGTTTTGGCATTAAGTTTTACTGGACCCAGTCAGGCCCATGACTGTGACGTAATGCTTCTTACTGCTCTTGTGCTACGGAGGCAGCTGAGTCCTTATCAGAGAAGGGTATCGTGGTGAAGCCTAGCAGCAAAAATCTGATCCTTTAGAGAAAAAACGTGAGGCCCCTGCTCAGGGGAGGAGGGCAAATGTGGGCAGCGCTCAGGGGTCATCCGTTTTCTCCACTAAACGTGTCTGGTGGGGAGGGCGCCCCCAGCTCCGTGTCTCCGGGGCAACAGGTCTCTGATGCCTGAGGCATAACGGCTCCCCAGAAAACTCCTGCCGTTCTGTTCTGTGGCACTTGGGATGGACCTGGGTCCTCGCACACTCCAGGTGGGCCCTGGGCCTCTGAGCCCCACCCGGCCCCGAGGGTTCTCACATCTAGGAACATCTCAGCTCATCTGGGGACAGTGTCTTTCTCCATGGTGCTTATGACATGACACAGACCGTGTGGGTCTGCAGGAGAGGTTGGCCTTGTGGGACAGGAGCTTGGCTCCAGGTCCCTGCCCTGGCATTCCCAGCTGAGAAAGAGAAACGTTCAGAGAAATAACAGCTTCCAGGGCAGTCATCTCCTGGTGGCTAAGATGGGAAAAAACCCAAAAACCTAAACCTGCAGGATTAGTGTGAGCACCGAAGAAGACAAGGCATGCAAAGAGCTCTCCATGAGGCAGAAATTAAAAAATGGCTTATTCCATTATCACACTAAGAAATCCAAAGGCTAATATGGCTTCTATAACCCAAAAAATAGATGAATGAAAGTGATGCGAAGCTAAGGTTTTCCCCTACCTTCCTCGTCCACCCCAGGTGAGCGCCACCCAGCCCAGGGTAACTTTGGCCAAATTTCCCTTAAAATTCACAAAGCCAGTGCCACCAAGTCACCATGCGACCCGTCCTCTCCTCCCCAGCTATGGAGTTCCTGGGAACAGCTGCGAAGACCCAGGGGAGGCTCACCCGGCTTCCGGTAGATGTGGGTGGCCTCTTCGCGGAGCAGGAGGCGGCAGCCCTGGCCCTGCAGGCTGTGCGTGCAGCTGTGGGTGTCGGCATAGAACACGCACCTCACGAGCCCGGCACGGGCCTGCAGGGTGGTGACCAGGCAGGCCTGGTGCCGGGAACATTCTGCAGAGAAGAGGAGAGGAGTGAGGCGCAGGCCTCAGAGACGTGACCTCGCTGAGACAACCAGGCATGGCCGTGCGCTCTCTGCCTCCGTCCATCCCTCCTGCCATCGAAGCATGTGCCCAGGAGCCAGGCATGAGGCCTCCTCTGTCCATTACCCATCTGCCCACCCTTACCTTCCTCGGGTACCTGCCCACCCCCACTCATTATGCGGCCATTCTTTCCTTGACTGCCCCCCACCAATCGGAGGCACATGCCGGAGGCTGGGCTGAGATGGTGTGGGAGCCCAGTCCCCTCCTCGGTCTGTCTTCCTGCAGCGGCAGGGCATCTGTTATTCAGTCAACTCATACAGGTGCCCTTGCCATTTCCCTGCTTAGCACACTTCTCTGGCTCCTTGTGGGCTTTGGGGTGAAGTCCTAATACTCAGGACTCATCCTGGTCTAGCCCTTGCCTTGCTCTTCATCCTTGTCTCCCTTTGTCCCCTCTGAGTGCTTCCTCACCCTGCAACGTACTAGCCACACTCCAGGGACTATGCCTTTACCACGCAAGCCAGGTATTACGCTAGACACCTGAAACTGCTTCATGGCATTGGGTGCTAAAGACGACTCTGAAAACAGTGCTGCTTCGTTAGATGGGGCAATCGGGGGATGGCCTGCAGGCCCAAATCAGAGCCAGTCTCTGAAAGGCACCACCCAGAGTTGGGCAGTACCCCACTGGTACCTCTGTACACGGAGGCCCAGTCTGCAAGATAAACATGGCTTCGTTCATGCTATCATTGAATGGTGTAAGGCAGATTCAAGGAATCTTAGAAGGGTTCAGAGTCTTGGAGGGGCGTAATGGTATCTGACCTTAACCACTTTTAGGAGCTAAAAGTCTTTGAGGAACATTCTGAACCAGTGGTTGCCCAGTGTTTGTTTGAATGCCGCAGATGGCTGAAAACTCTTTAAAGGGAACATGCATCTGAATAATATTGTCTACTAGAAAGGTCTCCAAACTGAATTGAAAAATATCTCTTGAAATTTAAGTTTTACTCATAGGTCTTATGGTCCCATGAGCCTGGCCAGCACCGCACCTCTCCTGGCCCGAGGGCCTACCTGCTGTCTGCAGAGGGTCCAGACTCCCGTGCATGGTGTCGGCCTCACACTAGCCCCAGATCCTCCAGGTCTCCCTCTGCCCCGGGACGAGGTCTCCCATGTGCTGCCAGGTGTAGGGACTGCCCTGTGGGGAATGGGGCGACCTGCCCAGCTCTCTTCCTCCCTGCTAGTCCTTTCCTGCTGAGCGCCCCCAGGCTCTCCTGGAGCCTACATTTTTCTGACATCAGAGTCCTAAGCCGCACTTGGGGAGGCCCCGCCCACCCTAACCGGGGGACAGACTCTCCTTACCCAACAAACAGAAGTCTCGGGCGGCTGCGAAGTCGCTGGTGGCCGCAGTGCTGATGTGGGCCACATCAAAGTTCCTGATGGATGGGTCCACAGCTACTGAGGAGAGGGCCAGGGACTGCCATGAGTCCAGAGCCACTAGAAGAGAAAGCAAGTGACAGCTACCGCTTGGTGCACATGGAGACTGGCCAAGGTCCCCAAGGCGGCCCAAGGGGCCTCTCCACAGGGCCTCCATCCCCACATCACCTGTGCCTTTATCCAACTCCCCATTCTATAACTAATTGGGTCTCCCCCACTCCCACCAGCTGTCCAGGCCAAGCTTTGTGCTCAAGCCTAGGGGCACAAAAGTTAAAAACCAAGACAAACGAACAGAAGCATGGCCATTTCTGCCAAGCAGTTCACAGTGGGATGGGAGAGAAGTTGAGAAGCAAGAGCAACCTGAAGCAGTGGCAGACACAACAGGCAGGGTTGCCCAGGTGTCAATGACAGAGCAGACTCATCACTTTGTCCTGAGGTGCTGTGTTGGGTCTCTACAGACCCCACCTCCCTTCACCCTCCCCAAGCCTGTGACTCTAGGGGACACTGCTGGGCGCTGCCCAGGACTCCCTTCAAGAACTGAGTGTCTCATTCCCTTGACTGCTGGGCTTCCTTTTCCAGGAACTGCCCTTGAGCTAAGAGGGTTGGCTCGCTGCCCAGGGACAGCCTGCATCCCAAACCAGTCCGTGTGATGGACCAGGGGTGAACCCCGGCCCCAGCAGGGGGAGCCACTGAAGGCCACTCCTGGGGATCAGTGGCGGCATGGTTGCCTTGCAGGGACCTTTCCTCTGCCCTCACTGGTGACAGCTGCTGATCCCAGGGCTCCATCTCATCTCACGGTGTTTCCTGGAAACCCAGCTAAGAGCCTTCTTGAGCAGTGAGGGAAATGAGACAAGAAACCCCACATGGCCGCCAGGGTGCAGCGCTCCTGAGCAGCAAGAGCAGAGACCTGCATACGACAACAGCACAGGGAGGAGGCGCAGCATGGCACCCAGAGACCTGGCCTGGGCAGAGGCCAAGAGGTCCACAGGGCTCAGCTCATGTGGTGCAAAGGTCATGACCAGAGCCAGGCTGTGTCCCTGCGAGCACAGGGGCGATGCTGAGCAGTGGTTCAGCCTCACTCTGAGGAAGGCCGGCCTAGGTCTGTCTGTAATGTCCGGGATTGCAGTAAAGAGCCAGAGTGCTGGCTCCCCACAGAGGCTTCCATGAGTGGCCAGGGGTGCTGGTTCTAGAACACTCCAGAGAGGGGCTCAGTGAGGCGCTGAAGCTTAGTGAAAACATTTATTTTTCTCCCTCCCTCGTTCCTTCTATCGTTCCTTTTCTCTTTCCTTCCTCCCTCCTTCCTCCCTCCCTCCCTCCCTCCCTCCCTCTCTCCCTCCCTTCCCTCCTTCCTTCCTCCCTTCTCTTTTTCAGAAGATCACAGTAGCTTATCCTTTTAATAAACATTTGTGAGCGTACACCTCAGGCCACAGAACACTATCACACTCTTAGGCACAGCACTTCACAGTTTACAAATCATGTCTCCTTCACCACTCTTGACCTCCCAGCACCCCGGATGTGGGGTGGGGCTGGGGCCCTAACGCCTCCTCGCAGCATGGAGAGGTTATATGAGTTTATCAGGAAGGAGGAGCTGGAAAGTGACCAAGCCAGATGCAAGGAGGCTTCCCTGCTCGAGGCCAGAGCTCCTTCTGCCCTCTGAGCTCCCTGGCCCGGAGCACCCTTTCCAGAACACCATCCTAGGCTCTCAGTCTTCCGCAGCACCAGGCTCGAGCTAAGCAGGAAGCTGTCATTTCTGGCTCAAACCTGTCTTGAACATCCAGCACTGGATGGGGGTCACTAAAGTTAGAATGCTAAGTAAAGCGGCAAAGCCACCCAGCCCAATGTGTCCGTGGGCTTAGGCTGCTCTGTGGGACTCCATAGACCAGGGCCTCCCACAGCAGCATGGATTCTACAGCTCCGGAGGCCGGAAGTTCAGAGTCAAGGTGCCAGCATGGTGGGGTTCGTGGTCCCTCCTCCTGGTTAACCAGCAACTGCTGTCTTGCTATAACCTCACAGGGCAGAGAGCAGAGGGGGAGCGAATTTCTCATGTCCCCGCTTAGAAGGGCACAGAGGCCATGGGGCGGGCTCCACTGCTGTGACCCATCGCCTGCCTGGGAGCCGCCTAGTGCCATCCACAGGGGCTGCAGCTTCAGCTGGGGGCACAGCCTACACTTCTGCACTCACAGACTTTTTTGTTGTTGTTTTTGCAACAAATAAAGAAAAAGAAATTAAGTTGCCAAATGACAGAACCAGACTTCTCATGGGCTCAGCAAGAGGAAGGTGAAGCCCCCACCCTGTCTTGCAGCCATAGGCACCGTCCTTAGAATCTGGAGCTGTCTCTCTGCCCTGGGCCAGGCTGACCCCAGGAGGCTCTGGGCCTCCTCTTCCTTGGCCTCCACAGTCAGCTATTTTCCTGGTCAGAACAGGTGGCATTTTTGCAGCATGATCACACTGAGCTGCCTATTTTCAGATGGTGAGGACTCTGCAATTTGAGAGAAGAGCTATGATGGGTTTGGGGACCAAAGTTGCCAATTATGGTCCTAAAATGGAAGCCCTGACCACACTCCGTGTTTAGGTTGCTGCCTGGGGGAAAGCATTGTAATTGAAGAGTGAATGTCATCTCTGAAGTGAAAGCCCACCCACATGTCACTATTCCAGGTCCCAAGCAAGTCCCCTGGGTGTCTCCCACCTCCCCCTGCCCCAGGCTGCACCACCCCGTGGTTGAACTCTAACTGTGTATGAACTCCAGCATTTGGGGGTCCACAGGCCTCTCTCAACAATTCCAAGAACAAGCTTTTTGTGGATGAAAAAGCATTGCATGGCACGAAGGCTGGGGTCTTGGCAGCATTTCATGTCATCTGCCACTCACCAGGAACCCACCAGACCACTGCAAACTCCCAGGCTCAAGCAATCCTCCCACATAGCCTCCTGAGTGGCTGGACTACAGGCTGCATCAAAGCACTTGGTCAACAGCTAAGTCTTGAAGCCAGGCAGGCAGGAAGAGCCTTTCTGACCCTAACCTTTCCTGGCCCACAAGGCAGGCCATGCTACTGGCCACGTTTGCAAACAGGGGATCAAGACAAGCAGTGAGACACCATTTGCTAAGCTAAGCAGGCAGCCAGAATCAGCTGAGCTGATTGTCTTATGGGCAGCACTCCAGATCCACAGGCTCAGGACCCAAACCCACCATGACGCCCACCCTCCAGATGAGGAGGAGCAGCATGTCCAAGCTCAGCCCAAGGGGTCGTCAGCTGGAAAGCAGAGCCCAGAATCAATTGATCTGACTTCATCTGGGTTTTATTTTTCTTTCTAAAAACAGAGTATAGATTGCAATGTCGTTTGCCCTCCCTCCCTCTCACCCTCCCTCCCTTCCTTCCTTCCTTGGCATCAAGTAAAGGAGGAAATGTCTGACTTTCAGCTAAACTCCCCCCACAAAGCACGTGCTCCTCAGCACCTAGCCTGGCCCTGAACCCGGGGCAGCAGCAGGGAATGCTGCTGAGGCCAATGGCAAGGCTCTTTGTACTTTTTGATTGCTGTTTGTTAAGGACACAGGTTGCCAGCCTGGTCTCAAACTCCCAGCCTCAAGCGATTGTCCTGCTTCAGCCTCCTGAGTGGCTGGCCTACAGGCTGCATCAAAGCTCGTAGTTAGCAGCGTAGCTTTGAAACCATGCAGGCAGGAAGAGCCTTTCAGGCCCCAGCAAGTGTCCATGTGTCCAAGGGGCGAGTGCAACAGAGCAGACTCCCCGACATGGACACATGGCAAGGCCACAGCACACTCCCTGGAGGGCAGAGCCCAGCACGGTTCAGCCTGTCCCTGGGCAGCCCCCACCACGCCGACATCCTGCTTCCTACCAGAGACCCTCTTTCAACTGAGAACCTCGTCATAGTCATGCTGAGCTATTTCTGTCCCAGTTCATGCTTACAAAACCAGATTTTCCTTTGATAACAGAAAGAAAAAAAAAAAAGGCACCCTTGTTAACTTTGTGAGCATGAAAAGGTGGAAACAGAACCAGAGTGCCCGCTGGCTTAGCCTTTCCCCAGAGAGCAGCTCCTGATGTGGGCAGCAGGCGCTCCTGGCTGTTAGCATGTGTCACCTCGAGTGCTCAGGCCTGCTCACCTCCGCTCAGCCCCAAACACCCACTTCTGAGCTCTGACAGTTGGGCCTTCCTCTATCAGCCATTCCCCCCGGCCCCACCCCAGCCTCCTGCACTCTCGGTCCTCGGCGCCCTGACACTTTACTCTTTGCATAAAGCACACCCAAAGTTCCTCCAGTATAAAACCAACACTTTAACCCACGGTTTCTTTACTTGGGGGCTGGGTTCCGGGTGACCCATTTCTCTGAAAGTACAGGTGACATTTGGTACGCATTGATGGGAGTACAACTTTTACTACACTATCATGATGATCAAATAACATTTGACAAGTTTTTGTAACTATGGATTCTGTACTTGTTTCCTCTTCATGGTCAAGATTCTTGGGGAAAGTCTGCAGCTTCCACTTCCTCAAACTGCGGCTCCGATTCCATTCCTCCCCCAGTATCCCCTAAACTTGCAGAGGGCTCTCGTGACCAGCCCACCTTCCTTGCCGTTCCTGGCCTGGCCTGGCCTGGCCTCCTTGCCCATTTCCATGGCGCCTGCCCTAGGCTACTGGGGCTCCTCTCATTCCTCTGGCTTCGCCTCCTCTGCTCTTCCCTTTAATACTGCTATTCCTTGGGGGTCTGCCCTTAACTTCACTATTTACCCCAGACAAATTCTCCATGGGTGATCTCACGAGTGCAAACATGACCAGGCTAGGCCCTGTGGCAAGCTCCCTGCTTATCTACCAAGTGCATACTGGACACCCCACGCAGCTGCCCTGCAGGCATCCCAGACGAGCATGTTTAAAGCTGGACACTGAGACTTATTTCCATGCTCAGAAGAGATATCCTTTCAAGTCTGAACTTCAGATTCTACCATTTTCAGTGGACATTCTCCCTGAGGTAAACACATTCCATCTGAGTTTCTATCAAAATAAAACCCTAGTGCCTGTGTCAGCTTCTCATCACTGTGTCCAAAAGACCTGACAAGAACAATGTAGAGAAGGGAAAGTTTATTTGGCTCAGGTTTCAGGGGTCAGTCGATGGTTAGCCAATTCCATAGCTCTGGCCTGAGGTGAGGCAGAGCACCATGGTGAAAGGGTGCAGCAGAGGAAGCAGCTCAGAGCACAGCAGCTGGGAAGCAGAGTGGCAGGGGGCAGGGAAGAAGTGTCCATCCAGGGCACATCCCAGTGGCCCACCTCCTCCAGCCACACTCCACCTGCCTACAGTTACCACCCAGTTAGTCCATTCGAACTAGGATGGACTGAAGAGGTTACAGGTCTCATGATCCCATCGTTCCTCCTCCAGACATGCCTGCAATAACAGGAGCTTATCTCCAAACCTCACAGTGCCCAAGAAGCGTCATGCTCTGGGAGGCTCCTTTCCTCTCCAACCTCGCCGCCATAATTCCACCTTCTGCTTCAAATGCACACATGGGGCATGTGGTGACACTGCTGTCTGACCTTTCCACTATAAGTGTGAGGAGCACTGTTCATTTACAGAGTAAAACTTTTTTTTTTACACAATCCACACAGATCATTTTCAAAACCCAACTCAGAGGCCATTTGTTCTGGAATCTCTCCAAGGCTCCCCTATTCACCCAGATAGTTCTTCTCTAAGATCCCAAATGCATCTACCCTCCCACCACTGGGATGTGCTGTAGTGGACTTGACTTTTTCTCTGCTAAATCAGGAGCTCCCTGAGGTCAAGGGCTTCTTCTCCAAGACCTACCTTAGGAGCATGTGAAGGAATATCAGCAATGAAAGTAGGAAACAGTTGCAGCCAGCATTTACTGAGTGTTCCCTGTGTGCTAAATGGGACTGAATATCACTGTTTTTCACAAAATGCCCTGATCCATGAATATCTATTGAACGAAGTGATTAAAGAAGTTCTTTAATTCATAAAGGAGCAGCGGGTGCTAATTCTTCTTTTCCTGTCTCTATAAAGATCCAAACTATTGTTATTTGCATATCACAGGGCCTTGGTAATTATTGCATAAATTACTTAGCTGATGAAATAGCCACGTGGGAAACACAGGGATGTTGGTTTTGTAATGTGTCACTTTCATGTGGCATGTTGCAGCTTATAAAACACTTTCATTTACACGGGACATTCATGACTCCATCAACCCATGCATTGATGGTTCTGCTGTCCTGCAAGGGACAGGACTGATGCTTGGTAGTGACACATGACGTGGTCAAGATCTCAGGGACTTGACCAACTGCCTCTCCTGGTCCCCACTCTGAGGTGGCACATCTTTCTGCCTGTGATTTGGCTGCCCTTCCCCATCATGGGCCTAAGTTTCCAGAGCCATCTGCAATGCCCCCATCCGTGGAGGCTATGAGCTTGTGGGTGGGTGAGTCACCACTTTCAATGCTGCCAACCTCAAAGGCAGTTCTCGGGAAATTTATAACTGAGAGAAAACCATACACACAAAGCCAGACTTGGACCAATGCCCATCTGGGAATTCGTGGAATACCACTAAGTCCCTCAGGAAATTCCTAGTGGGCATTCAAAGACTCAGATGGAATCTGACTTCTCTCTAAGAAGTTTGGCTCCTATCATGTGAACCTCCCAACTGCCCCTGAGAGGCTTCCTGGAGGTGTCATGAGATCTGGGGGTCCTGTGAGCATCTAACCCCTCTTTCTCAGGGTCACAGTGCCTGATCCTGGGGAGCTGGGCAAACCAGAAATTCTGACTCGAGTGCACGTGGAGAGCCAACTCGCGCTGCACCAACACCGGAGGCCTCACCTGGCTGCCTACCCAGAGTGTGGGGCTCACCTAGCGGGCTCGAACCCGAGGGGCCGCTCGAGGCTGCACCGTCACACTCTGCCATACACATCTCCAGTTGCTGTGTCATCGGAACAGCACTTTACACACATGCTCCACCCAAATCTCAACCAGGGGTCAGGATAATATTAAAGGAATTGGGGCTCAGAGCAGTGAGGCGACTCCCTCGATTCACACAGAGCAGGACAAGAAATAGCACTGAACTGATATCAGCCCAATACCAAAGGCTCCTCGCACCCGGCTTCTGCTCCTGCCAAGCCCCTCCGCCTTCCCATGGGCTAGCTGTCATGAAGACGCAAGCACAAAACCCCACAGCCTAAAGAACAACTGGGTGTATCGCAGAGTTACAAAACCAGAAAACCTAAAGGGAAACTCACAGGTCACTTAAGTCAACCCCTCCCCAGCAGGGGACTCTTTGATCTCCTTGAATGCGCCCTGGGAGGGCGCTCATCACCTCTCCTTACTCCACCACCACAGCACAACCAGTGTCTTCCTCCCTTCCACGGTGCCAGACCCCGTCCATCCTGAAGCCCTCACTCTGTCCTCTGGGGCTCCTCTCACCTCCTGCACTTAGCACTCGGGGAGAGGAGGTGATGCTTTCTGGATAAATCAAGTTCCGTCCCTCCAAGGCCTTGGAACTCAGCAGAGACTCAGCAGTGGGGCAGGAGAAGTCGTGCGTTCACTCCATGAATATCTACTAAACACCGACTCCCGCAGGGGCTGGCCATGCAGAGGTGGGCCAGGCAGGCAAGGCCCTGCCCTCCTTCCCTCACAGAAGGGCAAGCACTGCCGGGAGGACAGATGAGGATTCCACAGGGCAGTGCCTGAGGTTAGGGAGGGCTGGAGGGCTGCCCTGGAGGAGATGGTCAGAGGGCCTTGGGAGGTGCCCTGGCTCAGGCAGAGGAGCAGGAAACCCGCCTGCATTCACCGCCACGGCCCCAGCACCTAGTGCCTGGCGCAGCAGGCTCCCCTGAAACACGCGTTCAAGGAGTGAGCAGGGAAGGAAGGCAGCTAAGGCGGGAAAGCATGACTGTGTCCCCAGGCCCAGCACCTCAGGCTGCCCCCACCTGTGCAGGGGCGGAGCCCTGAGCTGGGTCCGCCTCCTCACATATTCCTTAGACCCACCGTAGCTGGGCCCCCAGCATGCCCTGCTTCTGTCCCCTTCTCAGTCTCCACTTCTCAAGGAACCAGAGAGGAGGTGGGGGCTGCCAGGTGAGCAGCACACTCAGCCCTGCCAAGTCCTGCCATTCCGGTCACCCAGGCAGCGCGGTGCTGCGGCAGAAGATGTCCCTGGCCACACCTGCTGGCCTGACAGTGGCATTGACACGCTCTGGGCACAGCAGCTGCTAGCAAGATGACTCTCAATGGGAAGGAGGGGTGGCGTGCCAGCCAGTCTGGCCTGCTGGCCTCTGGGACACTAAACCAATTCCTGGGCAACCAGTCCCATGAAATAGTGCCAGGGTTTGCACCGGTAGCCCCTTCTAGGGGGCAGACCCGGGTGTGGGTGTGCACTCTGCAATCACAAGTCTGGAAAGGAAATGTAAGCATTTTACAAATATTAAACAGCTTAGAGTCAGTACCTGCTCACCTGGGCCTGAGGATGAAAAGAATTAGGATTAACCTTGTGGGCTTTGCCGTTCCATCTGCCAATGGCTCTGGCAGGCGGGGACAGTACACCTGGGCTGATGCAGCAGGGACCGCATGGTGTTCAATAGTCCCAGTCCACACTCCCACGTGCTCCAGCCTGGACTGTAAAGAGCCATGCCACTGGGAGGATGCGAGGTATTCCTCCACACTCCCGTCAGGACTCCACCGTCGGCCCCTTCAGGGACCACCTTGGCTCAAGGCAGCCCAGACCAATGAGTGACCAATGAGAGGACATAAGTATTTTGATGTCATCCTGTTTTGCCATGCCCAAGGGGTCACTGAGGCCTCCACTGGGGGGCATTGCAGCAGGACTTCCTATGCCCAGGCCTGAGCCTCTCTTTGCCCTCAACCCTGCTGAGAGAGTTCCCTAGAAAATCAACCTGCATGCTAAACTCCTTCCCAGGGTCTGATTGCTGGGGAGCCCAAGCAGTGACAGTCACCATCCGAGGTGGAGAGACTCTGGTTCTGGATGCAGATTGGGTATGAATCACAGCTCTGCCATGAGCTAGTTATGTGACCTTGGGCCTCTCTGAATCTCAGCTTCTAAATCTGCAAAATGGACACAATCATGCAGCCTTCAGAGGGTGGGGTGAGGATTAAGATATGGAAAACTCAGCACGTGGCTCAGTGACTAGGAATTTGGACATACATAATTTCATGCTCTGCTTCAGCTGGCGGTGACTTGTGGGGATTGTGTTCTCAGTGTGCTGCCCTGAAAAGGGACAGGCTTGGGCCTGGGGACTCTGGCTGACGTTCCCTGATCACGGTTCTGCATGGAATTTGGGTTGAGCCCCGCACTTCACTTGCTGCTCGACACAAGCCCACCACCTGATGAGTCTTCCTGTTCTGTTCCCATCGCTCTCCTTTGACAGAGGCAGTGAGAGCCTGGGAACGCAGGCCCGGGGCGCACAGCTGTGGAGCCCACTGCTGCGCCAGGGCATGTGTTGCTTCCCAGGTAGGTGATGTGCATGCTTCCTGCCAGTGCTGACATTTTTTAGGGTCCCACAACTCCCTTCAGCAGTTTAATGAGCAATATTGGCAGGAAAGATGGAGTGACTGCCATCTGCCCCTGGCACAGCCCAAAGCACAAGTGGCAGAGTGTGCTGGGTTGGTTCCCTTCCACCCACCCAGTGACCTCTGCAGCCACTGCCCTTTCCATCCATCCCAAGTTCAGCCCTTGTCCCATCACTGAGCCCCAGGGTGTGGGTGGAGAGAGGCCCTGGGAAGCCCCACAGGGCCACCTTCAATGACACTTCTCCCTCCTCTCTCCCGCCTGGCACCCATCAGCTGCAGCCTCTGCCCACCTCACTGGGATGGCAGCCCCACTGCTACATGGAGCTCAATGTCAAGGGCTGGGCACTGTTCGAGGGGCAGCCTGAAGTTCCACAAGCAAGCTGCATAGAATGAGATCCACAAAATCCTAAAATCTCGTGTCTGTTTTCCTCTGGATTTTAATCCAAATACTGAGTTTGCTTCAGTGGCTCCTCGAAGAGAAGTGACTAAAATAGTGGATGGAAATAGCATGTCACTTGTCCTGGGATTGCGCCCTGGGAGAGTCAGTAGTGGGTGGTGAAGGCGAGGCCAGGCATCACATGGTGCCTCCCGTGCGGGAAAGGCGCTCCTGCCGACCCCGAGCACTGCCATTGGAGTCATTGTTGTGTGTATTTTAAGATGAAATGAACGTTTCTCTTAAGGAAAAATGGTATCTACACAGTCACAAAAACATACAATTTTTGCTTGAAGAGGGAAAAATGACACACTACACGCCACTGTCCCCACTGTCTCAGGATCTCGCCACCTGCCCACAGGTGCACCCTGCTCGCAGCCCAATGGAGAAGCTCTGAAACATCCCAAAGCTCATTGCTCAACTGCTTCAGGCCCTTGGGTGACTCAGGGTTCCCAAAGCACTTTGTTTTCTGGTCCCTGTCCCCATCTACCGGCTCCTGTCCCCATCTACCCGCTCCTGTCCCTGCTGGCCCTGTGATCTGGAACCATTTGTATGTCCCTATGCTCACATTCAGCAGCAGCCCTGCCCAGGACATTGTTCTCCCTCCGTCCAGCCATCTGACTCGTGCACGCACCTCCTGAGGGCCGAGTTCCCTCCTCTTCACCTGTCTGTCTTCAGTGAACGGGGGTCTGCAGGGGCAGGTTCCCACCATGGTGGGGAGCCACCCCTGTGCACACTGCCACTTCCTCCTGAGCCTTTCTCCTGACTGGGCCATGAGCTCCTGTCATGGGGATCAAGACCCTGCCCTAGCACCGTGCCTTGTCTGGAATGAAGGGCAATACAGAATCCATTCTCTGAAGACTGACTGGCTGCTCAGCCTCCCTCTCAGGCTACCCTACCTGGGCCTGCTCACACTCGCTCTCGTCTTCAACCACCTACGCTAGGTCTTGCCAAGCTCTAGCCGCAGGACCAGCCTGAGTGCACACTTATTTCCCCGGCTCCATGCCCAGCTCATCTTCTCTTCCACCCCGGCCACCCTGTCCTGCCATTCTGAACTGTTTCCAGTGCCCAGATGCTTCCTGCTGCTTCCTGCTTTAGGCTTCTACACAGATAAGCTCTTCTCTCTGGAAAGACTTCCTGAAACTCACCCCTCTGGCATATTCCTGCCATCTTCAAACCAGCTAAGGTCTAGAAGCCTTCTCTAGAGCAACAGAAATGAAGGGCTTAGAGTCAGCCTGATCAGGTAGCGATTGCTAGAGACAGGCCGCAAGATTTTAGAAGTCACCTGCATCTTCACATGGTCCCACCAACTAATTAAAGCAGCAGAATCCTTTTCTCAAAGTGGACTTTCAATGGGCAGCTTACACTCTCATGCAGGCAAAGGAGAAATGAGACCAAGAGACAAGACTCTGGAGTCCACCTGTTCTAGGAACTCAACCAAGTCCTCTGATCTCACTCTGGCAGCTGGCTGGGCATGGGTTCAAATCCCAGCTCATTCGACCCCTTATCTGAGGAACAGTGCCAATGCCCACTGTCCTGTCAGCATTAAATGATTTCTGAATATTTGGTATTTCATAAATAGTTCATTTTCTTCCTGAATAGAATGTGCATAAAGGTGAGTGTTTTACACACATACTGTGCACGCAGGTCTGAGCACTCACACACCAAAACACCCTCCCTGGGCCTCACCTCAGAGGACAGTCCCAGACTCTTACCTCCACCTGGAACTCAGCACAGAGGGAGTGCTGGCTCAACATCCGCCCTGCTTTTAAGTCACACTTGTGAGGCACATTTGAAATGGCTGCGGCGCCTGTATCTGGTGGGAGACACCTGCTTGCATCCCCATGTGGAGGGACGTGCTCTGCACCCCACCTTTCTTTTTCCTTTCTCTGGGACTCCAAGTCTCAGCAATGCAAATTCTCAGCAAAAATAGTGAAGCATTATAAACTCACCCAAAGATGTTTATGCTTTAGTTTATTCATCTTTAACCAAAAAATTTGACACTTATATATTCAAGCACACCACATATTTAACATTTTTTGATGAGACTTAAAGATGGCAAACATGTGGCTCACTGGTGCTAAGGATGCACCTGGGAACAACGTTGGAGACCCATGTGGAAATACAGATCTTGAGTCTTAACATATCAAGGCAATCCCTCATTGTGGTGTGCTCACAACGCACAGTCAGAAACAACCAAAGGTCCAATAATGGGTGAAGGGTTATGGGAAATAATATTCCTGCAAGAGAGACCCTGAATCAAAACAGAGAGATACAGCTTGGTAGGAGCGAGGGGAACTAGCCAAGGATTAACCTCCCACAAATCCTTTCCTAATAACAATAGGCCCTGAAGGAAAGGGGCAGATATATAATGCTGGGCCCTGAACCTTGACCTTCCCCCATGGCAAATTAATCCTAAATGAAGGCACAGCAAATGCTGAAACTCTAGAGAACAATGGATTCCAGAGAAAGTAAAACAATGGGCAAGATTTGAGTACTCATCCCTCAGGATCTGGACTCCTATTTCCCCAGACAATGAATTTCAACCTTTTTACAACTAGCCTCCTAAGTTAAAGTTTTAACCTGTACAACTAGCCCCTGAACTGCATACGCATGATTTCCAATGATTAAACCATCCTCATTGTGCCCTATAAAACCAAAATCTCCCCTGTAACAGATGGCAATTTTTGCACCTGGAAAATGAGCCCCAATGGTGCCTGAGCCTGTGAATGAATAGAGGCTTCTCTGAATCCGTGAGGTCTGCATCCGTCCTTTTGCGCAAACAATGGGGGCCTGGTTAGTGAACCAGGGAACTAACGGCCAGCCATGGCTGTCACCACTGCACTGCCCTTTCCTGGGAGCTCATGGCTCATGTTTGAATTTTCTATAACTACACATGTAACAGGACCCCTCTTCTGAGGTTTGTGTGAAGATTGAACATGAAGCTCAGTGCTGAGGACAAACTGAGCCTCCAACAGACATTCGAAAATCTTAAAACTACATGATGACTTTTCATCAGACACAAGTGCCTACCTACTGGTTTCCCACAAACCCATGCAAAGTTACAAAAAGGGATAAAAATGTCTAAACTCATAAAGATAATGAAAGAAGAAAAGAAGGGAGGAAGGAACAAAGGAAGGGAAGAAAGAAGGGAGGAAAGAAGGAACCAGGAGTGAGGGAGGGGACAGTGAGCCCCCGCAGTAAGAGATTTCAACACTGTCTTAGAGGAACATGAGGCGGAGGCACCCAGTGAGCAAATCAGCAGGGGAAAGAGAGGCTCTCCAGGCCTGCGAGGGGGCACTAAGCTGCGCTGTGGCTCCACAGGCCCCAGGATGCCCCGGAGGCCGAGGGCTGTGGGAGGCAGGGAAGCACAGGGCTAAGACAGGAGGGAACCTGAAAACCCCCTGGTATGGGTGGGGGGTTGCCACTACACTTTTGGACTCTGCAGGGACCCATCCTAGACAGCCTCAGTCTTATATGTCTTCCCTATTTCATCCCCACATCTTGACATGGCCACGTTTTAAGGATGAAGAGGAGAGAGCTGAGCCTCCGTCTGTCAGGGCAGCAGTTCCCCAGCCACTGCCAGCATCAACAGAACAAGGGGTGGGCTACCTGAAGCTTAGACACCCAGAGGCCAGGGGGAGAAAAGAAGATGGGGAAGAGATGACAGTGGTGGGAGAGGACGGTGGGTAGAGGCGACACAGGGAAATAGAGTTTTGTTTTGATTTCTTAACCAGAAGTCTTAGGGGGCATTTTGATTATTTTAACTGTGTCATGATAAAATTCAAAATCAATTTGGCCAGAGTCTGGCTCAGACACGTGTCACCGGTTAGGCCTCGGTGTCCTGATGTCTGTGAGCCCCACTGCTGCCCTGCACCGCAGGCTGACGGCACAGCCTGCTTGTGTGGGTAAGTGCTCAGCGCTGCCACTCTGCAGATGCCCAGGAAAGAATCCACACATGCTCCCCCATGAGACACCCCAACACTCGCTATTTCAACTGTGTGAAGCAACCGCCCTCTTAGGTGGAGGACATTTGATACTTTAACCATGGCCTTGGTGTGGAATGACTCCCTCCTACATGAGCTATGTTCAGCTCTTCAGCGAGGCCATAATAACAGGTGTCCAGGACCCCTCAGACATCATGTCACAGGCCAGGAATTAACATCACGTGGCCTCCTGGCTGAGCCGGGCCTGCAGCCCAGGCTGAACCTCTAATTTCCTGACAGAGGGAAGAAGCGAAGGGAATCATGTGGCATGGCCACATGGGCCTGCAGCCCCCCACTGGGTCCCAGGAAGAGGACACTCCCAGCTTCTCCTTCCCTGCACCTCCTGCCACCTCGTGGCCACTTGGATTTCGCTGTGGTGATGGGCTGGGGACCCAGGCAACACAACATGCAGGAAGAACTGCAGCCTCAGCTTGGGCTGTGCCCCTGGACCCTGGGCTCCTGGACTCTGGGGTTCCTGTGCTCAGAACCAGTACTTCATCCTCAGATGTCATCCTCACTGTGCCCAGTCACTGAGAGCCCATCTAGTAAAGAGCTAGCTTCTTCCACTTGGGGCACCAACACACTCTTCTTGACATTGGCCCAGCACAGTGCAGATCTGACCATCACCTGGTGAGGTGAAGCAAGCCAGAATGGCCCTGGGCAGGGCTGGGCCTTGGTGACCCTCTGACCCAATTCACCGCATTCCAGGAGGAACTTGTGTGGTTCTGAGCCTTGGTTTCCTCGTCTGTAGAGTGGCTGTGTTGCTACCGTGTGCCCTACCCATGCAAGTGTATGACCCACAGGATCCAGAATTCAGGGGTGAGGCTCATGCCAGGCAAAAGCAGAGCAAGGAGGAAGAAGAAGAGGAGATGGCGCTCTTCTAAGGAAAGCAGAAAGACCATGAGCTTACCTTCTCCTGTGAGGGCAGGCAGGACAACAGGAGGACAGAAACTGGGGACATCACTGTGGGCAGCTGAAAAGAAGAAAAAGGCACCTTTGAGCTCATTTTTGCCCCTCAGGGTCATGAGCTCTGAAGACATTAGCGGAGGCCCAGGGCGGTGGCAGGGAAACGGGACTGTGTGCAGGCAGGCTGTACTGACCTGCGCCAGTCGGGACAGGCCCGGGGTCCTGAGGGGCAGTGGCACAGAGCAGAGCCCCGGGCCTGCTGTTCTAAGCCCCTGGGACTTGAGGCTCTCTGTTCCCTCTGCAGAACCAGGCCTACCTCGCCCCAGAGAGCAGGGAACCAGAGACAGGCACACACCAAGGCCTGCCGCAGTCACCTACTGGCTCCGTGAGCCAGGGGGAGGCACAGTAGCACCAGGCCTGTTTCCTGTGGATCGCCTGCCTGGGGGAGTCCTGAGCGATGGCAGGAGATATGCTGTGCATGTCATTTGGCACTGCCAGGCACGAGAGCACAAGAGGCGGCAGCTATTCATGGCATGGAGCCTGGCATGGGGACTCCTGGACTTTGGAAGCAGACAGACCTGGGTTTGAACCTGACATTCCGGGGAGGAGCAGTGCAGAGTGATGAGTCTCAGCATTGCTAAGAGGAAAAGTGCCAATCAAATGAGAAGCCACTGGAACCCAGGGGGTGGTTTGTAAGGGCTGGCACCTCCCCGCTTCCGCTTCCCTTACTGAACAATCCAACTTGTCAATTCCTCGCCATTTTTTTTTCTTCCAATGGCACAAACTAGGACTGAGCAGAGCATCTCCTGGCACTCACAGAAGCTACTGTGAGGCATGAGCAGCCGTCAAGAGCAAGGGATCTGGGGCTAGCTGCACAGGGCAAGATTGGCTTGGCCATGTTCCCACTGTGTGATTTTGAGCAAATTACTTGCCCTCTGTTTCCTTGTCTATGAGGAGGGGTTAACAGCACCAATCTCAGGGTTGTGAGATTCCTAGAAGTTGATACATGCAGTTTTGGCATACAGTAAGTACTCAATAAATGCTGACTCCTGTTCACTTACAATGTTAACCTTCTACAATGGCATGCTGTTGTCATGGTCTCTATGAAAGCTTTGGTTCAGAGTCTTGCTCTAATCTGGTCCCCAAGTCCCTGATGGGGACTCTCACATCCCTGTCTTCTGCCTGCTTCGCTTCAGTCAGCTAGGCCAAGACAAAGGGTAGGGTTTGAACGTTTCCTTTAAAACTCATGTTGAAATTTGGTTACCACTGTCACTGTCTTGGGAGGTGGGACCCTTCAGAGATGATAGTGACAAGGGCTCCACCCTTGAGAGTAGTTGGGTGCCACTGCAGGGGGGTGGGTCCATTATCTTGGAAGTGGCTCTGTTACAAAAGCGAGCTCTCTCCAGAGCATCCCTGGCTGTCCCCCTGGCCATGTGAAGCTTCCGCCACGTCACGGCACAGCAAGAAGGCCTCTCCAGACACTGACGCTTCCCTACTGGATGCCCAGCCTCCAGAACAGTGAGAGATGATTGGTTTTCCTTATAAATGACAGTCTGTGGCATTCGGTTATAGCTTCCTAAGGCAAAGACACCCAGCACCCCGGGGCTCTAGAGCCTTCGCTCTCACATTGTCTTTGCCTGGCTGGCTCCACTTGTTTGGAAGCACCTGCCACCATCATCCCAAGGCATTGGTTCTGAGGCTTCAGCAGGCACCAGAGTCACTTGGAGGGCTTGGTAACACACCTTGCAGGGCCCCACCCCAGGTTTCTGATTCTGTGGTGGCTAGGGCTTAGGTGTGGCATTTCTAGCAGATTCCCAGGTGATGCTAACGCTGCTGGTCCAGGGACACACTTTGAGGACCACTGAGCCCCTGCCCCCCCGTGAACCCCACACAGAACACTATTACTAATCACCTCCCCCACCCTGCACTACACCCAGCCAGCAGCTTGACGCTTGTCACCATGCTTTGCTGTCACTTGTTTGTCTAAATGACTGTACTTCCTGCAAGAAATTCTCAGAATAAGGATCCTGAGAGTGTGCACTTCAGAGAACAATCTGACTATCTATATTGAGGGCATTCAAATGCCAAGCAATTCTGCTTCTAGAAATCCATCTTGAAATTCAAAGCAAGCTCTGTTGGCCAAGGAAACACACTTACAAAGCTAATGGAAAACTGGGACCCTCCATGTCTACTGCCACGAGATGGGAACCGGCGAGTAGTCCAGCTCCGGGGAGCTGCTGTGCGGAGGACTGGCCCCAGTTCTGCTGCCATGGCTTCACCCTCTTCCCTCCCACTGTCAGTGAGGAAAGGCAGCCAGCTGTGCAGGCCCTGCCAGTGGGCCAGTGGGCCCTTCGTGGTCCAGCGCAGGGCGAGCCCCAAGGGTCCCTGCGTGGCTCCCCTGGCTGGGCGCTGCAAACCTCCCTAGAGCAGTCTCTGGGAGGATGGAACTCCCCAGGGGACCCTCCCGTGAGCCTCCTGTGTGCCCTTGGGAAAGCTGTTCAACTAACTGACCGCTGAACAGAGGAGCGTGACCTTTCTGGGCCCTGCAGCCCAGGCCGCCCTGGGCCAGTGGGGAGCTGCTCCCCTGCTCTGCTCTCAGCAGTGGGGAGCGGCAGTCTGCAATCAGCCAGGGTGTCCACGGCAGGGACAATGGCACGCACTCAAGATATCCGAGCATAACAGGAAACAGAGCTGCTCTTCAGCTTAGCTCCTGGCAACCAGCGCCTAAAACCCTGTCATTTCCTCAATGATAGGGGGACAGAAGCATCTTTTGTTACAATATCTTATTTTAGACTCTGGTTCCTAAAACAAGAGCTTCAAGGGCCCCTGGGCTCTCTGGAAAGGTAAAGGTACCCACAGTCAGCTGACTGGCGACTGTGGGGCAAGAGCTAAACAGCTTCAGGACGGGGGCTGTGGCCACAAGGTGAGGCACGATTAGAGGGCGCAACTTTCAACCCCACCCAGGCCCCTCGGAGAGGAGGGGGCAGGAGACAGGCAGTTCACACACCAAGGCAATGAGGTAATAATCCACAGAACCCTGGAGAGCAGGTTCGGAGCTGCCAGGGGTGAGCGCAGTGAGGTGGCACCCTCACGGGACGGGGGGGGCAGGCTGCCCCCACTCCTTGTTTGTGCTGTGCATCTCCTCCAAGACAGACAGAGACCCCACAGGGACCTCACAGGGCCCCAACCCCTAGCTTGCTGGCTACTGCAGCGTGTGCCCACCCTCCGGCCGCCCACCTTAGCTCACGGCTGTGGGCTGTGAAGAGCTGATGTGTGCCCTTCCCACCCCTCACTCACTCCCCAACAGTCGTGCAGCCCAAAGCCAGTGCATCATTAAGCCAGGACACCCTTGCCATGACTCCCCACAGACGAGCACCAAGAGGATGGAGCTGTTGAAGAGTCACCAGAACAGCAAGATCCTAAGGCCCTGATCCTGGCATGGTGTGTGCCCTCCATTCCCCAGGTTCTCCTAGGAGCCATGGCAGCTCACAAGGACACAGCCCCCCATGAGAGATGTGCTGTTTAGCTCCAAGATGATTAACTCCCCCTTCCTCAAGGTTAAAGAGCTTGACCAGGAGGGGAAAAAACCCTTTAAAATGCACTGAAAGTCAATTAAATTTCTTAAATCTAGCTAGCACATCCAACTACCCTTTTAATGAATGAAGCTAGCTGGCTCCTGTGTCCTGAGAGCCAGCCCGAGCCTCCCCTGCTCAGTGCTGCGTTTCTCTGCTGCTCCAACAAGCAGCCTCACTGAGCTGGAAACCCGTGCGGGTGTATGTGGTTGCACACTGCTGGGATGGGACCCAGGGCCTCGCGTGGTAGGTGAGGACTCTGCACTGGGCCACGCCTTAGCCCAAGCTACATCTTTGACCATAAACTAGTGGGGGTAACTAGATGCTTCCCACTCCTGCAAACTGCTGTAGGAATCCTCACTTCATTGCCAGGTGCTCTGAGGAGCAGGAGGCCCTGGCTTTGCAATGAGCGCCTGCAGTGGGGGACCTGGAGGGAGTGAGGGTTGGACAGTGGGTTCTGACTTCCAGTCTAGGGTCTCAGTGGCCAAATGGAATTGCACCATGGCGCATGCTGCTGGTGTCCAGAGAGTTGGAGATGCGGTTGGTGTGGGAGGAATAAACCCCACACATTTGGCGCCGGAAGTGTTGTGAATAAGAAGTAGCTCCAGCCAGCCTTGGCCAGCACAGCACCAACTGGGAGCAAGAATAGGCCCAACGCTACCCAGCCAGATCTGGGGCTGGTGAGCGGCAGGAGTTGTTACCAGGCGAGTGAGGATGAGGAATGGGTCCGACGTGAGCTGACCTGAATGCAGGGTTTCCCTGTGGGTTGCACAGAAGCACAGTTACAGGGACCTGCCACTTCCTTTCCAGACTGTTCCTGTGTCTAGAACCGCCGCAGAGCCCAAGTGCACCGGCTTAGCAGAAGAGAGAAGCTGGGAGGATTGCTTTTTTTAGAAGCCCTATTTGACTCTAGACAAGACGAAGACCTTGCCCCACTGGCAGGCCAGCTGCGGATGGGAGGGGCAGCGGGTTCCCCTGAGAGCAGAGGAGCCAGCAGCCCACAGCCTGCCCCTTCCAGGAAGCTCTGGGCTCTGGGGCACTGGCCCTCTGGATGCTAAGGACATCTCCTCTCTGGGTCCCGCTGCCTCATCTGCATTGCCTCTGTCTGGCCTGAGCCCCTGCTGATCCACGCCCAGCTAACACTGAACTTTCTGTTCACCTGTGTAAGCAAGATCAGAAGGCCTGACGCCCAGGCTCTTGGAGGCCCTCTAGGTGCTCCCTGCTCTAAGTTTTGTGCCTTTGTCTCAGGGACATTGGGAGGCTCAGCTCCTTCCTTTGCTCTGTGAGCACAGCAGCGAACAGGATTGGGGTGCCATGGTTGGTGTGCGGTCTCTCCCGCTGAGGCCGTGAGGCAGGAAGAGGCCTCCCTCAGCCCTGCCACTGTGTGCCTCTCAACAGGGACACAGGTTCCTCGTCCCTCCACCCCTCCCCTGTATTCCAGGCCAGCTCCTCCCTGGAAGTGCTTCTGCCCACTCCCAGGTGGAAGAGCATTCCTCCTTAGCTTGTCAAGCTCTGGAGACGCACTTTGCCCACCTGCAGGGGGTCCCACCACAGCAACAAGGCCCCAGCCCTGCCACCCTCTGGTCACAGAGAAAACAATCATCTCCTGTGAGCTGTGTAGGAAGGCCAGTCACCTCACAGGGCATAAGCGGATCTGGGGAAAGTACTTTCTTTCAGGCCTCCTCAGCCAGACCGCCAACCCTTGGCAGCCGGGACTTCCACCTTCTGTGTCCCCACCGTGGGTGGGGTAGGAGTTCAGTGAATATCGTTTCCCACCCCCTCCCAGGAGCAGTTCCTCAACAACAGGGGACCTAGCACTGACTGGTTCACGGTCACCACTCAATACAGACGCCACTACTCTAAGTTAAGCAAGGCCAGCGTCTACTGCTGAGATTCTTCATCCCAATTCCTGGGTGAAGTTCACGTCTCCCGTGAGAGTGCTGACCGAGAACTGGCAAGGAGGATCCTGCCCACCCTTCAGGGCTGAGGCCCAGCCTTCCCTGGCCCACAGAGACCATTCCCTACCATTGTGCTTGGCCAATACAAAGATAAGGATGGGAAAATGGTAACGACAGTGTCCGTTTATATGCTGGAATATCCCAACAGTATGCGAGTGGGGTTTTGTCTACCAGGGAAAAGAGAATCCAGGACCACACTAAGGTGCTGAACCCGCTGGTGCATCTGCTGAGGCTCAGAAGACATCAGGAGTGGAGGGAGGCTTTGCGTGGTCAGCATGACCCAGAGCAGAACAGTCTAACCTTCTTCAGTGAGGCTCCTTTCCTCTGCCTGGGCCCAGGAGGAGACGACCTATAGACCAAGGCTTACCCGCCCCACTTCTCATGGAAGGGAAAAAGACCTTGTCCTGCTCTGAGGGACTGCTATGCTCACCCAGCAGCACAGCCCTGGCAGCTGCCCTGAAATGGGAAACACAGAGCCTCTCGTCCAGAATGGCCACAAGCCAGGCACAGCCTAAGGTGTCCCTTCCCAGGACCCTGCGTGCAGAATGAGAGGCCGGAGCCCTGGTGGCATTTCTCCTCTCCCCTCGTGCCCAAATTCTGAAAGCAGGCAGCACGCGGTGTGAAAGGCCGCCTGCCCAGGCTGCTCCTGCCAGAGGGCCTACCGGACTGCAGACAATGACCCTGGAGCCAGTAGGGGTCAAAGTCTGTGCTGAGCAGCGAATGCCCAGCACTCCCCGCGGGATCACATCTGGCTCAGCAGCACTTACTGCCTAAGACTCCCGCTCGCCCACAGTGGCTGTGCTGCTCTCACTCGCAGCAGCGGCTCATGTCCGCCTCTAGTCTGCAGCCAAGGAAAACAACCAGATTTAATCACTCCGCCATGTCTCAGTGTCCAGCGCCACACAGGACTGGCATAAACAACCAACAAACTTTCAACACTTCTGCTTTATGACCCCGCTCCAGGTTGGCTCATGAATCCAGAGTCTGTGACTCTTCAGAGGACCGAGAGCACCTGGAGGATGGCAGCATGTCCTTCCCACACAGCCCTGTGACATAGTGCTCTAGATAGGAAAGGCCAGGACCCCATTCTAACTCTGTCATTTGCCTGCTGTGTGCCCCTGGGTAAGTGATTTAACCTCTCTGGGCCACTCTTTTCCTCATCTGACCTAGGTGCAGGGACTAAATGAGATCATGCTTGCCGCGTGCTGGGCATCCAGACAGGCACACGGGAAGAGCCCAGTGAATAGAGGCTAGTCTTGCAAAACAGAGGCTCAGCGGCACGGCTGATGGCCAGGCTGTGCTCGTTGAGTGGGAGCCCCTCTGAGAATCTTAATTCTCTGCTCTGTAGTTTCTGATCAAAACTCCTGAGTCCCCAGCATGACTCTACCGGGTATATATTGGAAAAAGTTAGTGGTCTGGGCAGTCAGATGAAAGGAAGCAGGGCAGCTGGGATGAGCTGGGACGAAGAGCACCTTGGGCTGCCTGCCTTGCCAGCTCCTGTCCCGAGGCTGTGCCGCTCTGCTCTGATTCCCACATTTCCGAACCAGCCAATTACTGCTCAAGCTTCCTTTTACCCAACTCTTCCATGAGTCATATGAAAATGGAAAATGACATTTTTCACTCTGGCGGAGTGAGGCGGTGAGGGGAGAGTCAGGGCAGGAGGCTCTGAGGGCAGGAAGCTGCAGGGACACCAGAGCTGACAGTGCTGTCCCCCAGAGGCAAAGTCCTGGGCAGGCATTCCCTCCTCTGTGTCCCGTGAGCAAGAGCAGGGAGACTGCCCCAAATGGGACGCCCTTCCCTGAGTAGAAACCCAGGGATGCGACTTCACTACAAGCTCTCAAGTTTTGCCTAAAATAATTCAAGATGTTAAAACAAAAGAAAGCCAACAGAGCAGATTCAAATCAAGTCACAGGATGCTGAAGGTAGACAGGAGCCAGAAGATTCCAGCCGGTCTGGTAACAATTAACTCCCCCTGCCCCGCCCCGCCAAAACCCCAGCATGCAGTCTAGGAAAGCAGAGCTCAGGAGAGGGTGGGGGCCAGATCCTGCGGGGAGCCTGGTCCACACCTTGCAGTTCCAACATGGCTCTGACTGGGGGCCAGCACACACGGCTGGTTCATGAGTTTGCTAGCCTTTTTCTTCTTCACTTGATTAAGCTCAGTTATTCAGCTGAGTTAAGGGAAACCAGTCTGAACAGGTTTCTGGACATTTTGACATCCATCAACTTGGAGACCTGCCAGCAGGCATCATCCTAAAGGGAAGACTGGGGTCAGTGGATCTGGGTTTGGGACTTTCCTCTGTTTCTGATTAGTCAGGTGGCTTGGGTCAAGCACCTTCAACTTTGCAGGCCACACGTTTATCACCCTAAAATGGAGGAAGTAATGCCCACTCCACAGGGAGCCAGGAGTTCTGAGTGACAACCCTTGTAAGTCCAGCACTGTCCGTCACCCAGCAGGCACAGGCTATACTTTGAGGAACCTCCCCTCCAACCCCAGGGCACCCAGGTTTGTTGGCACTGTTGCTCAAGCTACCTGACCCTCCTGCCACTGAGTGGACTCGCGGCTCAAGCTCCCTCCCCTGGACATAAAGCCTGAACACAGAGTGAGGACTGTGGCACACTGAAAGGTCGGCCTCTTGTTCTTGCTGAATACAGCAATGGAGTCTGGTCCATTTTCCCCTTTCCTGAGATCTAGTTTGTCACCTTTCTGTTCGGCCAATGAGAAGACTCCCAATATATTCCTTTCCTACTTAAGAATAGAATCAGTTTCTGTTGCTTGCACCCCATGAATCCTGACTACTCTCCTTCCCAGCCCCAGGACATGTCTGGTTGGGACACAGTCAACTAAAGGTTCCCGCAGAGCTGTGAGGAGCAGGTTACTCACTGGGCTTCTGGTACCACCCGAAGGGATGGGTGTGGGTCTCTGTGTCGGGAGAGCCGCAGTCCAGGATGCGCCAGGCTCCTCCATTTTCCTCACTGCATGTCTGAAGTCCCATGCTGCTCAGGGTTAGGCATGTCACCTCTCCTCCTGGAGCAAAATAGCAGAGACCAGGAAAATGAACACCAGGGAACATTCTGATTGGATGAGAGAAATTCTACAGACCGTGGTTCAGCACACGTTGGGGGCTACCTGCTATTCCAGGGAAGTCTCAGCCACCAATGGAAACCTGGTGCCTGCACTTAAGGAGCCTCTGGTGTGAGGACTCAGGGACACCAGCAGCTGCTGCTTATTGTGCCTGCCTACCCCACCTCAGAGCTGTGCTGGGGCTTCTCATGTCACTTCAGTTGGTCCTCGCATAACTTGATGGGACATATTTATAAGGGTGTATTCCTATTCATAGATGAGAAAGCTAGAGAGAGACTGTAAGTGACTCCTCCAGTATCACTCCACCAGTAAGTGACTGAACCACGTTTTAAACAGAGATTGCATGGATGGATCCAAAGTTCACCCCACCAAGCCACCAGATGGGAGTTCTGAAAGAAGAGCAGAGGACATCTAGGAGAGGCATGAAAGGAAGGACGGCTATATGGGTCAGGCAAAATTGCCTGTGTAAGTTGACAGGTCGCCCCACCAGGAGCTGGGTCCCAGCTATCACTCTGATACATCATTTCCGAGCCCCACTCCCCTCCTTGTGAACGAGCATGCTTCTTCCCCGCCCCTCCTGGAGGAGTGTCTGGGGATCAGATAAGGTCACAGAGGTGAGTGTGTTTTCTGGACTGTGAGGTGCACAGGGAGAGGAAGTTGTGATTTTTACCTTTTAACTGGGAAACATTCAGGAATCCAAAGCCAGTGCAGCACGGGTCAGCATCACACCGCCGCTCACATTCAAAGAAGCTGGCACAGAAGAGAAAGAAAGACAGGCCTGAAGGCCTCGCTGGGACCCAGGCCCACCCAATGGGCTGAACAGTCACTCTTACATTAAGGGGCCTGCTTTCTTTGTAACTACCCACAGTGTGGGTGCTTGGCTAGTGAGCATGAGTGGGTTCCTAGCTTTGAGATTCTCTGTGAAAGCAAAATTCTGCCCTTTTCCCACACTGTGGCCTCGCCATCCTTCATTCATTCCCATACTGCGGCCTCGCCATCCTTCATTCATTTGCTCACTCATTCACCATGCACACATTTCATGCCTGTTACGTGCCAGGCTACAAGCCAAGCGGACCTGGGGTCCTGAAGGTGTTCCACAATCCTTCTGGGAGAGGGGAAGTCTCAGCTTTGCACTCATGGAAAGGAAGCAATAGCCCGGAAGGCACCCCTAGAAATGCGGTTCCATTGGCTCACAGCAAGGGGCTCCACTAGGGGCCTGCTGTGGCAGCTGAGTGGCGTCCCCGCGGTCTCCCTCTACTCCGCAACATGGACTAAGCACACTCTAGGAATACGTTCTGTTTGCTGTCTGAGTCCTTCCAGGCTCTCTCTCCAGAACCTTCCTTGCTTATCCACCGGGGCAGCACCTAGACTCCACCCTCAGCTTCTAAGACCAGCCATGGCAGGAGGAATTTAGGGGCTCCAAACCAGTCTCTGGGGCTTGGTTCTCAGTTCCCCTAGCCCTGACCACATGTCTGAGTTTGTCCGCTCATTCCTGACCCCTGAGAATTTACTCAAATCCTCGGTCCCCTTTGGTGTGGGGACCCTGCCTCATTCTCGCCGGTCTCCTTCCCTGAACCTGTCAGAAGCCAGTAGTAGAAGCTTGTGTCCTCAGGCACGTCTCCAGCGCTGGCTGTGTCTCTGCCCTCTGGTAGGCAAGCCACCTTCCTGCTCTTCCCTATCCCAGGTCTCTCTCTGCCCACCTGCCACTTCCTTTCCTTTCTCAGAAGCCCATCGTATGCTCCAGGATGGACCTTGGGCCTTCCCAGCTAGCACGCTGCCCTGAGTTGGGATCCACCAGCTCTGCTTCACCAGCACCTATCCCGGCACCAGGTCAGGCTGCTCCCTGGTTCCACCCCTCCTGTCAGCATGGGTGATGTCCAGCTGGATCTCAAGAAACACCAGCCTATATCTTTTTTTACCTCATTTTCAAATGTAGATCTTACACGCCAGCAACATGATACAGTTTCATAATCCAACACCTTCTTAGATCAACAGTTCATGGATCAATGACTTTTAAAGAAAAGGTGAACTTCCCTGTAATTCCTTAGAACTCCAATTCTCAAGCCTTGTACCTGGAACCTGACTCAGTAGGCCCCAAGAATGTGGCTACTGAGAAGCTGTCTTGTGCCTGATGGATGAAATCCGTGGGCTAGGCTGAGAAGCCTCACCCTTTAGAAGAAAGAAATAACAGCCAGGCAGAGAGACAACACAAATTTTAAAAACAATTTTTAAAAATGTCCTTATGAACCTCTGAGCTATTAAAAGTTCTATTTGCTCTCTAGATTCTAAATAGTACCACAAGGCTTTGAGGATCAGGTTCAGGACCATGTTTGGTAATTTTTATTAGTTGGTACAATGCGGTTCAATATGACTCTTTTCCATTAGCTGCCTGGGGGTTCAGAGCTGATCTTGAGTATAATATTAGCAACTGGCCTTTTGGATGTGGCTCCCTCCTTACTGCCCTTCACCCCTTGGCCCCAGGCCATGGAGTCTCACCATGCCCTGCCTTTCTCAGCTATGGCAGCCCCTTCCTCAGGGCAGCAGGGAGTCTTCATTGAACACTCAGGTAAGGCAGGGGTCACTCACCCATCGGAAATGGGTTTTGCAGACATAGGCACTTTGTTCCTGATGGAAATCCCTGTCAGCTTCTGGAATGGCAGGCGAATGTAAAAGTTCTTCACTCTTTCACCCAGGACCACTGCACAAGAAATGAATGACAGCATTAGAGAAAAATAGACCATAGCTGTGAAAATAGGAGGGCGAGGAGCCAAACCAGACTAACAGCACCCCCTCAGAGATGGAGCATTAAACGCAGGAATTTATGCTTGGTTCTCATCCCAAATCTCACTAAAAGCAGTCGAGGAATTCTTGTAAAGGTAGAAACCCATGAGGGTAAAGAGAATAGGAGGGGACGTGGTCATGCTGTTTGGGGAGCTGGAAGGAGTAAAACCTGGCTCCTTAGATCTAAAGAGGTGGACTCCACTTTCCTGTGGAAAGAACCAAGACACAGGTCCATGTGCCTCTGGACCCCACACGGCCAGGGGTGGGGTATTGGCAGTTGGGGGAGGAGGTGGCCTGAGAGAGGGAGGAACTGAAAATCGCCTTCAGAAGAATTAGGTCTGCAGGCAACTCCTCTGTTTGCACAACTGAGAACTGCCCCGCCCACCCCTGGAGAAGATGGAAGGTTCTTCCTGTGAAGCCAGGAAGACAGGGTCTCCTTGGTGCCCCAGGGAGTGGGAGCATGAACACCCTAGCAAAAGCAGAGGTCCCTCCAAGTGACCCCCATGGTGACTACCGCAAGTCCTCCCCCTTCCGAGCAGCCATGGGTATCCACACCCCAGTGCTACCCCAGAGGAAGGACCTAAGGATGCTGACAGGCGGACGCCCCAAGGGGCGGCCCAAGCAGGCTGCCCTGAGAACCCCAGACAAGCTCCCTCAGAGCCCTCGGGCTTCCCAGTTGTCTTGTGGCCTCTCCTACATTTGAGTGGAAAACCGAGGGCCACCAGGCACCTGAGAAGGGCCTCCTGCAAAGAAGACAGAAGAGGAAGTGAAGGGCAGCAACGGCTGGGGCAATAGAGGCTGGACAGGGTGAAAAACAACAAATATGGCCTCATTTATAGAAAAGAAGCACCCGCCGGGGGCGCTAAGCTCGCTATGGCCCAGAGCCTCCTGTTCACAGCCACGCGGAGTTGCAGCTGAGGAGTACGCCAGCTGTGGCCCTCTGAGAGTGAGATTCCAGAGCAGGACTGCTCTGCAGAGTCACTCAGGCACTTCTGGACCACCCCACCTCTCTACAAGGAGCTTGGACAATTTTAATTTTTTTAAAAAAATAAGCTAACCTGGACTTTTCTAAAATCACAGAGGCAGCAGCCCATTGGAAATCAGTCATGCTCAACCACCAAGTGCTCACCTTTCCTCCTGAACAGGGCGCTTGGCTGGTGGGGCAGGGTCAGGCTGCAGCCCCTGGAGCTGGACTCCAGGACGTCGTCACATGCTTGGGCCTCTGGGTAGAGGGAGCAGGTGGAGTACCGGGGTGCACTGTCTGTGATGTCCGCCAGCCGGCAGAAAGCAGGCTCCTGGACACAGCCTGTCACAAGAGAGTGGTTGGGTTTAGCCCTTGGGAGGTCCCAGGGGAAGTGACCTCTGAAGGGTCCTTTGGGGGGGAAACGCCCAGAGGGTCTCTTCTTAAGGCAGAATCCCAGGACAGTCATGGAAGTCCAGTTGGAAGGCCGAAAACAAAAGCAAAAACCCTGGGGTTCTGCTGGCTGGAGAGCCTACATGGCCCTGAATAAAAGCAGGGTTCAGGTGGAGTGAGGGTTGAGCCCCAGAGTCAGCAGGAGAGCACTCCGCGATCTACCCGTGACCATCGAGAGGCGCTCAGGACCCGCAGACCAGAGGCCACAGAACTGTAAAACCACCTCTGTGACGATCTCCCTGTCCCACACCCAGGTCCCTCTTGGCTAGAGACATCTGTGAGCTCCCCCAGGGCAGAGAACTTTGCTGATTCCTTTCATTTATGTTTTTACTCCACAAAGTTAAATACTAGACCTAGAACATAACACCAATTCGATAATGATGGATGGATGGATGGATGGATGGATGGATGGATGGATGGATGGATGGACCGATGGATGGACAGAGGGACAGGCAGACAGACAGACAATAGGTTCTGAAGCAGAACAGAGACAGGCTACTCTGAGTTTCTGGGAGACAGGCCTTAGCCTGTGTTATCTTCCCTGAATTTGACCTTCTCTGTGCCCAGCAGTTGCTGAAGTTGGCCTGTGATGTCCCACCACAGGTCTGCAAGGAGGAGGATTGGGACTGAGGTTACTTACGAGAAAGGCACCACAGTTCTGCCTGCTGGGCAGAAAACAGGTGTTTGAAGAGCCAGTACTGCTGTCTGGGCAGGGACTGGCTGGCATTGACGATGACCTGGGAAAGGTCCACAGGGGAGAAAAGCTCTGCGGTCAAATCTGAAAAAGAAGGAGGAGAGTCAAGTTTCTTACCTTCATCTCTCTGAAACAGAAAACAGGGACAGAGAGAGGCACGGACATTGCTGGGAGGGTGAGCTTGCAGCGGGGAGGCTGCTCCTGTTGCCTCTTTGTGCTCAAAAGTGCAGACCAGCTGCGGAACCTGATGCAGACAGAGAACCCCCCCTGCTCATCCACAGATGCCAAGGGGCACAGAGAACATGGAGCAGGAGCAGCCTCCCGCCTGGCTCAGTGGGCTTTCTCCTGCAGGCATGTGTCCTCTTTCAGTCCAGGAGTGGGACCAGCTGCGAAAGGGAAGCCAAGCAGAGCTCTGTCAGCCCATGAGACCTTCAAGGCTGGGGCTGGGATGGGCTCCCCTCCTAGGCGAGAGGAAGGACGGGCCCTTCCGGTGGGAATCAAGTGATAGTGCTGTGATGTGGCCCTGGCACAGTGTTTGATGATGGATTTTAAAAATGTCCTCAAGTGCCACCACTGCATGCACATTGACCTTGACATGAGCTCATGGCCACCTGTAAAGGGCATTGCCAAGGCTGGGGACCACAAACGCAAAGGCCTGGATCAGGGAGGGGAGGCAGGAGTGCAGGGTGCTGGTGGGGCCTGGGACATGCTCCAGGGCACGTGGGGATTGAAGGGCAGTTCAGCTGCACTTGGCTCAGAGGATGGTCACCAGGTAAAACTGGAAGCCAGTGTCACCAGATCTTCTCCTGTTTTTCTCTAGAAAAACTGGAAAACTGGGTTTTTATGTAAAATCTCCCAATTTAAAACTCAAAGAAAATAAAAAGTTTACTCTGCAAATTAAACACAACTTGTCAACTCTGTCAGTCCAGGTCTTTAGGTCAGTGTATCTGTACAGGGCAGGTGCTAGGGCTCAGGAAAAGCCCAGACCTTGGGGCAGATGACCATGTCTGAATCTTGGTACTGTCCCTGGCTTAGTGCTAGACAGTCTGAGCTGAGGGACACTGAGGCCTTTAAGCCCCAGTGGCTCATTGGTGAGATGGGAACACCTACCAGCAGAGTTGAGATACTGTTTGTGAGATGACATATCTAGAGCCCCAGATGCAGAACCTGATACCCAGGAGGCTGGACAGGAGGGAGGTCTTGCTCTCTGCTGCAGCCCCTTTCAACAGGAAAACCATGGCTGGCAGCAGGTGACCTAGAACACCAGCAAGCTGGGAAGGCTGATTTACCAATTTGCTAGCATTAGGCAAAGATCATGAGGCTGAGGGGCCAGGTCATGGTGTAGAAAGACCCTGGCCAAGAGGACAAGTGGGGGAAAGTCCCCTGAGCAGGTACCCACCACCCCCATCACCCTGCTGGAAAAACTGAAGCTTCCAGTGAAAACCTCGGAAAGGACAGAGGGACACCTAGGCCAAGGGGACTTGGGGCAGGAATGCAAGCTGCCCCACTACTTCCCATCCCACACTGGGATCTGCTGTCTGATAGGAAATACAGGAAGAGAGAAGAAGGGGACAGCACTGGCTGAACCCTGTGAGCCAGGCTCCGCCAGCATTAAAACCCTAACACCACATCGCAGCACATGAGAACAGCCAATCCATGAGCGTGTATTCTGCGCCAGGACGATTTATAGAATTACCTCCTCTCATTCCCAAATCGCTCTCTGCTTTGCTTCCTGTGCCATTTGCCCAGATGAAGAAACTGAGCCTCAGAGAAGGTGACCAGTCCACTTAGGGTCCCACAGGCAGAGACAGAGGAGGATTAGAACATGGTCCCTTGACTGAGGACTCACTCTGACCTGGGAGACACTCCTCAGCTCACAGCGACTCCGAGTGCTGAAGGAACTCACGAGAGCTCATCAGCATCTGCGGGAGGAGCCTGAGTTCCTGTGGTTTGTGTGTGTCATGCCATCTGACCTGCACAGACACTGCACAGGTAAGGAAGCACCATTCCCCAGGTGTGTGCTCGGCACCAGTGAGGTGGAGAAGAGGTGGGCAACGCCCTTTTGCTTTCATATCACCTCTCAGAGCACACATGGCCGTGCAGCCACACCGCAGCTCAAGAGCTAGTCTCTGCTCTGTGCTGCTCCTCCTTCTGTGCCAGGCTGCTCCCGTGCCAGAGGACTGATCTGCCCGCTCTCTGTTATGGTGCACGTGTTCCCATGGTGCAGGTGGACACGTGTCCAGGTATAGAGGAATTAATTCCCAGCGCAGGAGTGTTGGGAGGTGAGGCCAGATGAGGGGTGATCAGGTCATGAGGGCTCTGCCCACACAAATGGATTACAAAACCAAGTTCTGCTCATCTTGCTCTGTCACACTCATTCCATGCCTCTGCCAGAGCAGGAAGGCCTTCTTCATTAGATGTGGCCCCTCAGTCTCAGACTTCGAGCCTCCAGAACCATAAGCCAAATGAACATCTGTTCATTATAAAGTACTCAGCCAGTGGTATTTTGTTATAGCAGCACAAAATGGACTAATACTCTCTCCTTCTTGTTCCTCCTCCCCCTCCCAAGTATCAGCTCCACCTCAGTAATAAGAACTGTGGGTCCTGGAGGCAGAGGAGTCTCAGACACTGCATGGTGCTATCCCTGTTAATGCTCTCACTGCAGGCCAGGACTCTTTCAAAAGAATCTCATGACCATCTCGCTTATTAAACAGTCTGGGAATATCTGTGTTTTGCTCGGAGTTGACATGTGGGAAGCCCCTGACCACAGTAGGCCAACCCCTGGTCTGCAAAGCAGGTAGATTTGTTTCTGAGTTAGTTATTATTGTGGTTTTGTTTCTAGAAACAGCAGTGAATTTGCAATGATTCTGCCTTTCTTTCTGTGCCATTAGCCCATCTGAGCCGCCATATTGTGAAATAGATAATTGGGTCAGAAGCTTAGAGCAGAAGTGACAGCAACAGATGAGCTCATGGATGAAGCCCTGGTGCCACCACCTTGTCCCCACAGCCAGGCACTCCAGCATGTCTGGGGTTGATACCTGTTGCCAGTGGAAATTCTGGCCCTGGTTCCACATCTCTTCTACATCCCATGGACTCCGGCCGAGACCCCATGTCAGAATCTAGGAAGAATAAAGTGTTTGTAATGTGGAGGGGAAGGAGGGACACTCCTTTAGTTTAATGAACAGTGGTAGCAGGAGTATAGGAAATGCTTGTGGCCCCAGCCAGGTGCTGCAGAGGAGACCTGGAACAGAAAGGCAGCCCAGATCTGTGCCCCTTGGCCTTGGCCCAGCATCAGTCAAGCTCTCAACCACAAACCACCAATGTCTACGTCGCTGCAGCTGTTGACCCTTACCCCTCAGAGGAAGCCAATGCTTGTGAACCAACAACCTGAGGCGGTAGGGAATGGGGTTCCTAAGTTCCTTCTGAGAAAGCTGGAGCTCAGGGGTGACATAGTGCATCCCAGACCACTTAGGTGTCAGCAGACACATTGGAATTTGAAAAAATTCAATGAAGTTCTGCAGCACCACTCTCTTGGGGTCCTGGTTCCCCACTCTGAGTCTTGGGGAGAAGAACACAGGGCCACATCCCCTTGGAGAAGTGCCTCCCAGGGTTGGTGGCAGCCTCCACATTCCCATCCTGAAAAAGGATGGCTTGTCAGTGAATTCCATCTCCCAGGGCCCGAGAGCTCCCACTATCCCTTCTCGGGTTTCCACACTGCTCAGACAGTGGGATCTTATCTGATGAAGAGCAGGGGCCTCCGGTCCCACAGAGAGCACTCCTTAGAAAGCAGGCCTCCCTGCTCTACAGGGAGCAGAGTGCCCTGTGAATGAGGGGTGCCAACCTCAAGGAACCAGCGTCCCACTAATGCTACCCAGCTTACCTTTCCAGAGGTAAACCTGCTGGAAACTGGTAACAGCGGTGTCCTGAGTTCCTTCCAGGGGCGCCAGACCTGCAAAGCAAGAGTGCCACTTATATGCACTTGTGTGTACTTGGTCACACTAGATGCCTACCACCACAACTGTCCCACCTTCCCCCCAAATTCCCCTGGACCTGAGAAACCAGCTTCCCACAGAGTGTCCCAAAGTCCCCCCTGACTCCTGCTCTCTTGTATAAAGCCAGAGCTGGTCAGACCCCAGCATCCTGTTCAGGACACCAAAGGGACTCTTGGTGAGGAGCCTTGACCCTGTGGCCCAGGATGGCTTAGGACGCTGGGGTTGGCTTTGGAAAACGAAGTCCCCAGGAGATGCTGGAGCGGGTTTCCCATGAGGCTTAGCTCCTTGAGACTCTTGCTCCTCGGTAAATGGGCTGGCACCCACCAGTCCCCCTACCTCATTCCAGTGAGGACAGAATAATGTACAGCTGTTCCCTTCTGCGTCCTCACTGACAAGCAACCAATTGTTGGCAGCTGCTAATATTTAATTGATTACTAATTAAATTTTCTTTTCTGGCAAACGCTGCTCCCTGGAGGCCACCCTGGACAAGACTGGGTTTTCACACCATTTCTTGAGTTCCATGTTATTCTTTTGCCTCCTGCTGTCCTCAGGGTCTGCCAACTCCCCCGCACCCCGCCCGCATCCCATGACAGGGGAGGCTGAGAAAAGGCTCAGAACCATGAACCTGGAGGAAGACAACCCCACACGGCAGGAGCTGACCGACAACTGGAGCATCAAGAGACGAACAAACTTGTTTTCAGTTATTACTAGGAGCCTGTTCTGGATGAGCGGTGTGGGCCATTTGTCAGCACTGAGATGAGCACCTTCCGTACATCACCCAATTTAAACCTCTCAGCCACGCTGTAGGGCAAGGTCTCCAGGTTGCAGGTGAAGAGGTCAAAGTCAAGGGAGGTTAATGCCAGAGCTCAAATCCCATTTGTTAGGCTTCACAGCCCACGCTCCTAACCAACACACCCAGGAGAGGATCGCATATTCCATAACCCTGTCTGTCCCAAATGGCAGAGAACCTAAAGGGCCTTGTGTTGGAAGAGACATGCTCTCAACCACATGGAAAACTCGGCTGTCGCAGCGATGAGCTTCTCCAAGGACGATACGCTCCATGGCAGGGGTCAGCCAAAACCCCAAGCTGCGCTGCTGTTGGGTTGTGCTGAGGAAATGGCAGTAAGAATGCTCCCAGGACCTCTCCTCAACCCTGGGTTGGGGCAACCTGTTTCCTAAAGGGCACACTCAGGACTCTCTCACACCCTCAAGAGGGTGGAAGTCACCAGAAGCAGAGCCCATGTGAGCCTGATGTCTGGGGACCCAGGCTTGGCTCTCCAAAATCCCAAGGCTTGTTCTGCTCACTGCAGAGGAGACCACGCCGTGCTCTCCTCCCTCCTTCACTCCATCATTTGCTCAGGATAAAGGTCAGGTTGTGGAGCTTTGGTCCTTGTCACAACAAAAACCAGAGAGTTTGCCTTTTTAGATCTTTTAATACCCAAATCTATTTGATGTACTGATTCTTTGGAGATAGATAACTCTTTCAGTAATGCAGATGTAAATAGAGTTTTCAGAACACTTCAGGCTGTGTTAGGAGTCCTAACCTATAAAGGTGGATTAAAGGACATCTTATCCCTAAGCTGCTTTGCTGCTCTCAAATCCGACTGAAACCACAGACCACGTCAGGAACTGTTCACCCTGGGATCCTGCGGGCATTTACCTGGTGGGTCCTCCCTGGCCTGCCCCTAGAGAAGAGCAACAATCCCCCCAGGTTCCCAGAGGAGAGTCCTTGCTTCTCCACAGCCTATTTGACTGACTGAGCTGTGACACCTTTCAGTCTGTCTGGACCATCTTATTTCTGTCTGGTGTGTGTCCTGCTTCACATAGAGTGGGAAATCACAGACGCCCTCCATCGCCCAGACAAGAATGGGTGACCACACAGATGCTAACTCTGCTTAGACCCGGACTGCCCTGAGCTGCGTGGGGCCCAGGCCCGCTTGTGCCCTCCGTCCATCTCAACTCAATAGAGCCTGTGTTTTCCAGCCTGGGCAATAAGGTGTCCCCACCTCGTCCCGGTTCTGCCCACTGCAACGCTGTCCAGCCCAGGGGAGCGAGGTTAACTTTGCACAGGTACCTGAGCGCCTTGGTCCGGCCAGCAGGTCCCCTAACCTGCAGCTGCAGAGGGTTCTGTGCCCCAGGGGCATCTTCCTAATCACCACAGGGAAGCAGCCGCCCCCCGGTGACTTTTACTATTAAAATGATTGCCAGGTCTCCACAGGGCACTAGAAGCCTCCGGCAGGACATCGATTTGCAAAGACCCCTTCTCCTGGGGAGCACAGAGGTTGACGCTGAGAAGAGCTTTAGACCTCCTGGACTGGACAGCTGAGGACTCGGCCCGAGCGAGCTTTCCTCGCCAGCCTCTACCTCATTTATGCCTGCCCATAATTTTCCACTCTCGAGACTCAACGCCCGCTCCCTCTGCCTGGTCACCTCTCTCACAGAACCACAGAGCACAGGCTGTAGGCTGCAGCTCAAGGCCACCTCTCTGAGACTCACGCCTTCCCTCCGTGTCAGCTAAACATACAGCAGACGTGTTAACAAGCGGCTTTTCTCTCGCTGACCTGTCCTGTTACAGACGACTCTTCTGACTAAAAAGGGAACCGTGTTTCTTCCACACCCAAGCCCCAGGCCTGGCCCCGTGGACGCTGTCTTCCCAGTCGCATCCGAAGCTTGCTCTCAGGCCTCCCCATCCGTGCAGAACTTCTTCTCCCCACCAGCAGCGCTTATCTCAACCTCTACTCATTCTCGAAGAACCGGGTTCTGCATCACCTGCTTCTGGAGGTTTCCCTGAACCCTCGGTGGGAGAGCTGACGGCCAATGCCCAACGTGATGTCCTCTGAGCCTCGTGATGCCGGGACCCAGGACTTAGTCCTCCTTGTCTCCTCCCTGCCGACTCGGCACAGTCCTGGGTACAGAGCTGGTGTCCAGGACATAAAAGAACGCACGGAGGCTGAGTGAGGGGAAACTAAGCCATGGATGACGTCCAGCATCCGCCAAATAAGCACGGACCTTCTGCCCATGTGTGAGGTTGGCTCCCGAAACTCGCGTCTAACCCTTCGCTGTTCCCCCACAGCTTCCCCAGCCCCCTTGAGTTGGTTTGGAGAAGGTTCAATACAGGAGCCAGTGTCCTTCTCCCTCTTCCCTGCTCCACAGTCAGAGTCCGCTGCTCAGACACTTCCAGTCCTCCCCTGGGGCTGAGTGAGGCCTCCCCTGCCAGGCAGGCCTGTGGGCTGCGACGCAGGGTGGCACCCTCTGCAATCAGGGCTGCAGGAATGTGTGCATGCTTAGTGCCCCACTCTCCGGTGTTGGTGGGTGCCGCGTGGTCTGCACTTACTTGGGAACACCTCTGCAGGGACCCTATGCTGGATCTTTGGCAGTTAGTTCTAACCTGCGCCCTTGGGGAAGGTGGGATCCTAAGCTGCACATGCGCTCCAGGAGCGGTGGAGCCGCTTTGAAAGCTGCTGTCCAGGAGCCCAGTCCAGGCGGAGGCACGGGCAACCAGCTCCTTAACCCCAGCCAACACGGGGCCGTCTGAATCGGCCTCACGAACCTACAGATACATTTTAATTGGTCACATTGGTAATGTCGGAGGTGTGGACTGCTCAAGTGCCGTGCCCTACAGCAACGCAGCTTCCGAGCCCCTTAACCCTGGGCACCTGGCTCCGTGCCAGAGTCGGCCTGTGCCAGTCTCCAGTCTGGAGGATTCATGCCCACCAGATTCTGAGGAGAGGGCTGTGTTCTGCATGGGAGTAGTGCCTTCTGAGCCGGGTTCCTTAGGAACACATAAAAGGACAGACAACTGGGACCCAACCAAGCTGACGGACAGGTGCCTGTCCACAAGCCAACTTCTTGGAGACTGGTGGTCACTAAGAGCCACTGATGAGCCGTGGGGTTCCCTAACTCTACAGTCACCTCCACACAGAAGAGCCTCGGCATGGACCCCATCCTGGTGGAGGAGGTTGGGACAGCAACAGAGCTGAGGGAGGTCTGGTCAGATGGCCCTGACGAGTGACCTAGGACATGGCGTGAGGACGAGTCCCTGGGGCTCTGCCTCGGGGAACCAAAGCCTGGTGCCGTGCCGATGCCAGGGCACTCACCGGGGTCCCCTGCTCACCTGCCCCCTCTCCTAGACGGCACTGCCCTAACACAGCACGTGTGGGATCCCCACTGGCCACCCCGCAGCGAGAGGTGAAGCTGAATACATGGTCCTGGGGAAATGAACCCTGTGCTGCCCGCTCACAAGCTGAGTGACCCTGAGGAGCTTGCCTTGTCTCTCCCTGCTTCTCTCTCAGCAAGGCAGACACGGCCATTTAGCTGCAGGTTTCAGACTGAGTACCATGAGCTGCCGGAGCCCTCTGGGGGGCTCCGTTCTCATCCACTTGCACTTCAGGACATGGTCAGGGACTCCAGCCCAGGGCCTCTCAGCCTTTTTTCTTGAAATGAGAAGGTCAGTCAAGACAAAAAAATAATAATAATTGAAAATATCCAGAGATGCCCTGGGAACTCTGGGAGAGGCAGACCCTGGGTCAACTCCTCTCCTCACATACACACCTCCCTGGGCACAAAGGTGAACAGAATCTGTCTCAGCCACATCCGTCCCTCATGGCAGAAAAGCAGCCCCCAGTGTCCACCTTGAGCCAGGTGGTCTCCAGGTGTTTGTGGGGCTGTCTGTGAGCGCACTGACTTGCTGTGGGCTGGCTTTAGAAGTCAGCCCTGAACTTCAGGGGGCAGGTCCCCTGGACAGGGCTTGGGCACTCTTTCAGCAGCTGAGCGGGAAGGTGCTAAGGGGCCTCCTGTGTCCTGCGATCCTTGCCATCCACTAGGGTGGCCTGACTAGGTTGGGAGCTCCTTGATGACAGAGACCGTCCCAGGTACCTGGCTGTGTCACATGTCACCTCAAAGGGATTCCACAGAGTGATGGAGGAAAGACCACAGGCTGCGGCCACGCTGAGGGGACTGTCACCTCTATCCCAAGCACACATCTCCTTGTTGTCTTCCCACTCACCCACGCAGAAGGTCAGCCAGTCACGGCACCAGTGCAGACTGTTCCCACAAGCAATGGGCCACTGCCCTGCACTACATCCTCACCGGCCACTCTGCCTCCCAGATCAGTACAGGCCCAGTTTTGCTGGTGGACAGGAACATCTTTGCACACGGCCCCGTGGATGCTGCACGCTCACTGTCTGCGTGTCGTCTGGGTTGTAGCCTCCTACCCTGCAACCAATCCACTTATGCTCCCTAAGTGAAGGCTACTTCTCCATTGGCCAGGCCACCTGCTGACCAGACCCGACCCTGGCCCCAGGCTGGCTAGTTAGAAAGCAGGATGTCTTGCTGAGCAGCTCTGGGATGCGCAGCGGGGGAGCCCAGGAACCAGGCACTCAGAAAATGACATCTTATGCCACCGCCTGCAGAGCATGCAGGCCTCATTCAGGGATCTGTAAGGGCCCCTGTTTCCCAGATCCAGACCCTAAGACTCAGGTGCACAATTGCCTTGATAAGGTCACAGAGCTGTAGGGAAGAGCAGGACTCAGCTCCAGGAACTTTAAACCCAAGCCATGCTCCAAATCCCTCCCTGCCTTGCTCTGTGGGCTTCAGCTCTCCCAGCTGCCCTGGGGCAGCAGGCTCTTTCTCCTCTTCACACTGGCAAGGCCAAGGCCTGGGAAGGCCATATGCTGAGCAAGCTTTCGTGATGCGTTTGAATCCTGGGTTCTGTGGGTTCACATCTTAATGACTGCACACAATTGCTCAATGGAAAGAAAAAGGCTGACCTCAACCAAATGTGAAAAGGACAGTTTGTCATTTTTTGTTTTGTTTTGCTTTTCATTCCTCATAGTCTTTTAATCCATCCCATGCCTACTCCTTTAGTTCTTCATATCTCTGGAATCCTCATTTCTTGTTCCCTCCATCAGTGTCTGCTCTTAGGAAAGGTTATCTATCAACCATTCACACTTTAGTAAAAATTTTAAACACAGTGCTTCTTGTCCCAGCAGTTCATTGTACTTAAATTCTGACTTTAATTGTGGAAAAGAACTAGTGCCCTATTGTTCTCATTTGGAGCCTTCTGATCAGTCAGTATATAAAGGCAACCTTTGCTTTGAAATACCAAAAATATACCTCAGGCTAGCTGAAGTCCCCATAATAGAACAGTTTTCTTAAGCCTTGCCCTCTCCCCAGAAAACACACACACATAAAAGTCACTAAAAAAAAAAAATCCAAAGTCTTCAAAAGTCATTTAGAAATCACTGTTTTGCAGAGAGGCCAGACAAGGGCAAATTCTTTGTTTCTTGGGCACATACCAAGCACATGCTCTGGGACAAGCAATTCACTATGAATTTATTGCCCATGAATATATCATATGTCTTTCTGAAATGTCTGTTTTCACCCTGGGCTACCTCTCCAAGTAATGAATTCCACATGTTCAGTAACTGTCATATAAATAAGCTGTTTGATTTTATTTACCCCAAAAGAAACTATGTAAACCTCATGGAATTTCAACAAACTGCGATACTTTTTTCCAGGCATTGATCACATGCACCCAGAAGATACCGTGTATCTCTTCTATTCCAGGTTTTGTGCCCTATGGTATGACTCCAGAGATTATTAATCACAGCTTCTAAAATATTACACAGAGCAATGAGAAATGCTTTTGAAATAATATCGTGTACGTGAATGCAGTACACCAGGCACCCTGCAGTTCTCCACCTGTCTACCCAGGTGCCGCTGGAGGGTGGCTCCCCACATCAGCCCTGAGCCAGGAGGCCTGGTTCCCATCCTGCCCTCTGCTCCCAGCTCTGAAGTCCTCAGAAGTGGCCTCCCTGGTGTGAACCTCAGGGTCCTGAGCTGTGAAGTGGGGACAATGTAGGAGCAAAGCTCCCTCAGGGTGCCAGGGAGCACACGCCAGGCCCTGGCATGGAGCTGGGCCACAGAAGGCACTGTGCCAGCACCCCTAGGATGCGGCCTGCTGCCATTGTCTCCTCTGCCACCTCCACATGCTACAGCATTGAGACTGCTGTGGCCAGCACCCCGTTCCACAGAAAAGCAGCTAGACCAGAGACACTGATCTCCTAAGATCACACAGCAGACTCCAAGCCCAGGACTCGCCACCACAGGCAGAGGCCAGCAGAGGGCTGGGCCTCCAGCAGGGCAGGGGCTATGGGAAGTGCAGCAGCAGAGGAAGCAATGTGCTCCTCGGGTGATCAAGAGGCCACTGGGAGGAGGTGACAGCTGCCCTCACCATTAGAATACAGAGAACCTGGGGTCATCCAGCAGCGTCAAGAGCCCTGGGAGCGCCTGCCGGATGCCTCTCTGGCCCTTCACCCCAGTGCCTCCATGTCACAGCACGGGGGACAGGAAGCGTGGCGTTGCCTCTGAGCTTGGTGCTGGTGTGGAGACAGCGCAGGGATGAAGGGAGAGGGAGCAGGACGAGGCTCCCCGGGAGCTGGAGGAGGGGAACCGGCAGGGGCCATTCTCATCACCCACAGATTCTTGGGGTTGGAAGGAAACTTCCAAGCATTGGTGCCGTTCAGATGTCAGGCAGAGGCATCACCTGGACCACTTGTTGGGACACAGATTCCCAGGCCCCTGGAGGGATGGGAGGGCCTGGGAATCTGTATGACAAACATGGCTGCTGACCCCGCCATTCCTGGCCCCTGAGTAGCACCTGTCTGAGGACCGAGCAGGAGGCCTCTCTGTCCTGACGGGGTCTGTGGGCGACGTGGCTCAGGGCTGGGAGGGGTCTGTGGGGGACGTGGCTCAGGACTGGGAGAGGCCAGAGGCCTGAGAGGGCGGGGCCCAGGCACCACCCCCGGGCTGTGCACTGAGGGGTGGGACTGGGTGGCTGGCTCCTGGGCTCCTCGGTCTCACACTCAAAACCCTGGAGAAACGAAGGTCCCAAGCGCTTCCAAAGGAGAGCCAGGGAGGGAGGAACTGGAGGGCGACTCCTGCATCCGGAGCCTGCGTACCTGCCTAATTAGGCTGCTGGTGCCACCTGGAGTCTCAACTGGCAGCCGGGAGACTGGGGGCGAGTTGGGGACAGTCTGCGGGTTCACCCTGATCGTGTCCACACACTTCGCACGTGACCCTGCGGTTGATCCCACTGAGGGTACAGAGCTCAATTCCTGCCTCCTGGCTGCTGGTTTGGCCACATGACTTGCTTTATTTAGGGGAACCAGGCAGAAAAGACAGGCTGACCAGGCCCAGTTGTGACTTTAAGAGGCTCTGCTTCCCTTTTCCTTGTTCTTTCCCGCTTCGCCACCTACAGGGGGAGCCAGCTCATCCAGGAGGATGAGGCCCACACGCAGCAGGCCCCGCCTCCTAGTGGGTCCATCCAACCTGGACTCAGTGAACCCGCAGAGATGAGCTGAGCTGCCCACCTGGCCACCCAGCCTCCAGCCGGCCTTCCGTCCTGTGAGCTAAGCTGCTGCCTGGCTGGCACAGGCTGAGCGGATGTGGGCACCTCCTAGCGGCATCATCAGAACCGTCCCCTCTGAGAAGGGGCCATTCTTCAGAGCAGAGCTCTTGCAGACTGCGAGAGGCATTCTGAAGGAAAGTGGACAAAAGGCAGGGACTTACTCTCCATGAACTCTTGGCCTCCAAGACGAAATGTCACCTGCTGGCTTCCCTGGTCATATGTCACACTAGGACACGAAGCATTGGCCTGAGCTTCAGACGAGACCACCCAGTCATCCACATTGCAAAACAGGACGTCAGGGGAGCTGAGCAACCCACAGAAGACGGGCCCTGCAGAGGCAGAGAGGGAGGAGAGTCGGGATGGGAGGGACAGCCAGCAGGCCCTTCAGAGGCTCAGGGGCGAACCTGCCAGAAAGTTAAATGAGTTTCCAGGCTGTGGTGAGGGATCCAGGGGGATCTGTCCTGGTTGTCAGCAGATCAGGCCAAAGTGCTGAAAGTTATAGCTCCAGATGTGCCGATGGCTGACGAGCTGGAGGAGAATGTCTGCCTGACACTGCATGTGGCCCTCCGAGAGGGCTGAACGTGGCACTCTGGTGGCTGTTCAGCTCAGCACAATCACAGGGCACAGGCTGAACTTGGAGGGAACAGCAAGCGAGTTCCCAGCCAGAGGTGTCATGGAAGAAAGGGCTTGTGGGCTTGCTGCTCCATGGAACAAAGTAATTTTTCCATATATGATCCTAAGGAAAATAAAATCAGCCTTCCAACCTGAAGGATCATATGGTCCAGCAAGCAATCGAGCATCTGGCAAAACTACAGTGTCCACCAAAGATGTGTTTAGTTCAAAGAGGGAGCTAGGTTGGAATTACAGGTTGCCAAACATGGAACCCAGGAGGCCAAACGGTATGTGCATGCATGTGTGGTGTTTGTGGGCATGTGTGGTGTGTGTGTGTGCATGTATGTGTGTGTGTTTTTCCCTATGTAACCACTAATATGAATCCACATCATATAATCACAGAGCACTAACCCTAGAAGGGATTTTAGGGATGGCTTTGCTCTAACCCACCTCTCCCACCAGGGTTCTCCCACCAGGGAGCTCCTGGGGCTTCTCCCCCATGTCTGGCTGCTTCATTGTGTCTCTTTGCAGAGTTTCTACCCTTCCTGTGGGTGTTCATTGGGATCAGCCCCATCCCCCCATCTTCTCTCTTCCTAGGAGATGCCACCCACACCCACACCCACACTTCCCACACCCCTCAGGGCTGCCCGCCCACACGTCAACGCCTCTCACCCAGACTTTCTTCAGAGCTTTGCACCCAAAAGCTTAGGTTGCATTTTGTGGATGTCTCAAAGGTGCTCCAATTTAGTGTACCCCACATGGACTTACAACCACTCTGAGTCTCCCTCTCCCATCACTGGACACGACACCTGGTACCTCCATGACTTGCCCCATGAGCAGACTATGCATCAGGGGGAATAAGCTAGATATTCAAGACAGATCTTCCACACCCCTCTCCCTAATCGCTGTTGGACTTGCTTCCTCAGGAAGTCAGGACCCTGCCTCCCCTCCCCTTCTACCCCACTGCCCTAGCCCAAGCCACCACCCTTCCTGGATGTGAGGTGTTCCTAGAAGACTCATGTGTTAAAAGCTGGCCCTCCAATGCAGCCAGGTCCAGAGATGGGGCTTTGGGGAGCGAGTGGATCATGAGGGTCTCTGATGGATTCGTACTTTGATGGCATGGTGGGAGGTGATGGAAATCTCAGGAGACTGGAGGAAGGAGGTCATTGGGGGTGTGCCTTGGAAGGCTGCTTCTTGAGCCGGCCCCAACTCTCTCCCAGCCCCTCCATCTCTCCTTCTCCCTTCTGGCTGAGGGAACTGAGCAGCTTCCACCATGCTGTTCTGCCTCACCTCAGGCCCAGAGCAATGGAGCCAGCTGATCATGGACTGAATCAGCCTCTGAAACCATGAACCAAACAAATCTTTGCTCTTCTAACTTATGTTGCTCAGATGTTTGTCTCAGTGACGAGAAGCTGACTCACACTCGCCTGCCCCTCCACAGTGGTAGCTCCTCCCTGATCCCTCACATCCACTCCATCCCAAGCCCAAGACCTCTCCACACTCCACCCAAATGTCCTTATTCAGAACTTTTGGTGGCATCCAGTTGTGCTGAGAGTAGCGAACACTGTTTTTACAGCCCACAGGGTCTCTGGCCCCAGGGGGACGCAGTTCTCATTTGCTGACGTCAGCATGCCTGCAGGCAGGAATGAATGAACCAGCGCCCCGCCTGCCTGCAGACAGGAAGCCCCTCTCCTCCTTCCCACCACCCAATACATGCATTGCACAAACGGTGACCCACTGAAGCTTACTGTTGACTGAGGTGAGGATCAGGAAGAGATTTAGATTACTTAGACTTTCTTTAATCTTTAGACTTTTGCATAAGCCTAATACCGCCAGTCACATGGTTGGCTACAGTTTGGTGCTGCTGAGGTGAAGGCAGGGCTGAGTCTCATGGGACACAGTTATATCCCTCTGTCGCTAGTCAGAGGCCCTCTAGAGGCCAAATCCAGGTCCAGCATTTGTGCCCATGATCTTTACAAGTGGTCAAGTAGGAAGCTGCATTATCCCAATTTGAGGCACAAGGGAACTTCAACTTAGTTGAAGCCACTTGCCAAGATTGGGGACTTATCAAGCGACAGGCAGGTCACTAGCACCCAGGTCTGAGAGGCAAGGTCCCCTCTCAACCTCCAGGCTCATCACAGGTGCCTGGGCTCATTCCATAAACACAAGGGCCTCCCCACTTCTAAGAGATGACTGCAGGGACGTCTGAGTCACTGAGCCAGGACCCGGGAGACAGTGGGCACACCACAGTGGTCCCTGAAGGAATCACTGTGAGTGACAGCAAAGAGTTAATGTCTAATGTGTTTGGCCAAACGTGACCCACCCAGGCTTCAGGGTGGCGGTAAGACACTGCTGAACTCACACCTGCAGTCAAACCTCGGCTCTGTCCCCACATAGGCCATAGGCCCAAGGGCAGAGGCGCAAGTTGTCGGAGCTTCTGTCTTAGTTTGAACGCTGAAGGCTACAGTGGGGAGTGACCATCTGAGCATAAGGAGGAGGGCACAGTGCACGTGTACCACACGAGGAAGGGGTCAGCCCTGACACCGTGGGCTGCCACTGTTGGGGAGTGGTGGCCTCATGTCTGCACCTCCCAAGCCTGGCTCCAACTTGCATGTCCTGGCTTGTGTGTCCCTGCATATTTCCTGTCCCTGGTTGGGTCCCAGTCTCCCCAGCAGCCTCACCTCCTTTGACCTGGGAGAGGACAAAGCCATCGCAGCAGGAATCTTGGTCACAGGCAAGAAGACAGAACAGGTGCACATCGGTGAGGTCGGCTCCCGAGGCTGAGAACACCACGGGGCTGTACAGTCCGGAGAGCGTGTTCTGGAATCCAGTTGGTTCAAAGCTCTTCTGACCCACTGTGGAGGATTCTTGGCCTGGGGAAGGGCAGAAAAAGATATAAAAGACCTCAGAACCTGCAGAGTGGAACAGAGTGCTGATCTCAAACAACAGCTTGTGAGCCAGCTCTGGGCATGCGGGGGGCAGTGTATGGGCCAGGATGAGACGCTGTTTGTGCCACGAACCTGCTGGACTTGCTGTGATCAAGAGGGTGGAGCTGGGTGAGGCTGGGAGCCAGGGGAGGCTGCAGCGCACAGCCGGCAGACCTGGGTGGACGCCTCATACCTGGGAGGCTCCGAAGGGGGCATCTGGGAGACTGGCATTATTCTTCTCATTCCCAGGAATGGACACAGCACTGCCCTGCCTACTGCCCACCACAGGCCACTGCCTGGGCCATCAAACATCAGCAGAGGAACATGGCTCGGACAAACGCAGCCGCGCATGCAGGACCCTGCGTCCTTCCTCTTGCCTCACGCTGGCCCCAGGACTCTGCCTTTCGAGGAATGAATGCAACCTCTTCCCTCTGCTGTGGGGTCAGCCCTTGTCTCCCGACTCACAGCCTCGCCCCTCTGACCCCTGCTCTTCAGCTGCTCACCCTCTAACAGTGTCTGTGGCCTTCGGGAGTTCAACACATCTGTGCTAAACTATGCTGGCATTTTAAGGAAAACAGCTGGCTTTTTAACAGTCCTCTGGTTAGGAGTGGCATGGCCTGGTTTTGCCTGCTCCTAACCAGCTTGGGTTTCCAGCACCGTTTTGCCAATGTAAGTTTTTCAGGGACATCTAGACACACAGCAGGATAGTCACCGTGCCTGTCTGTTCCTACCCCATTTTTCATTTGAGGTAGGATAGCCTTTACTTGTGAGTTGTTCTGCCAGGGTCTTCAACTGGTGGTTGGTGGATGAGACACCAGAACCTTTGTTCCTCCCCTCCCTGACCACCAATCAGCCCAGGGTGCACAGGCTCATGCTGCAGGTGCCTGGGTGCCTGGTGGCAGCAGGGAGCCAGGGTGTCATCCCCAGGATAGCTGCCAAATCCCAGGGACCTGAGAGCAGACCCCAGCAGCACCCCAGCCAAGCAAGCTCGTAGTTCCTCAGAGCCTCGACTTCCCCACGTGAGCAAGGGGAATGATCACATTGACCCTCACAGATGTGGGGCAGGTACAAAGACAGCATGTAGAGAGAAGCCCTGAGCCATGAGCCGGACAGGGCCTTGCCCAGGGTGCCTCACACAGCTGCAGACTCCAGCATGGCTTCCTTCCAAGTGCTGGCGCACTCTAGCCCTTCTGTCTGGATGCTTCTAACTGCGCCATGAGGCCCTGCTTACCTTAAAGGCCTACACTGGGTTGTCACTGTTGGAATTCACCTCCCTCCACCTCCCACACATTCTGTGGGTTGTCTGTGAAAGGCTCCATCACATAAGCTCCGTGGGATAGCCTGTGCTCCGTGGGATAGCCTGTGCTCCGTGGGATAGCCTGTGTTCCGTGGGATAGCCTGTGCTCCGTGGGATAGCCTGTGGCTCCGTGGGATAGCCTGTGCTCTGTGGGATAGCCTGTGCTCCGTGGGATAGCCTGTGTTCCGTGGGATAGCCTGTGGCTCCGTGGGATAGCCTGTGGCTCCCGGAGCAATTCCTGAGACACTAGTTAGAAATGACAAAAGGTCAATTCCACCTAATCAAAGTTATTGTGACCGGCCACGTTCCACGTGCTCAGTGGTTGTGTGTGACCAGTGACTACCGTTCAGATGGCACAGGTCCGTATGCCACTGTCACTGTGAAGTGCTACTGGATGGCTTGGCCTGGAGTTGAGGTCCACCTCTCAGCTGGCCTTGGCATCCTCCATGCAGGGCGTGGGGCACAGAGCACCACCGACCTAAGAGCCTTGTGTGGTGCGCTCCTTCCCAGGCTGCAGGTCTCTGTTCCAACATCCCTTCTTCTGAGGTCCCTTCCCCGACCACCCTACAGCTCGTGTCCACATTTACCCACTGTCCCATTTTCCTCTAAGCACTTAGTGCCCTCTGGAATGGTCTTATTGCTGAATCCACTCCTTGGTCAATCAGTGATTCTGTTTGGTCCATGGTGTCTCCATGGCACTTAGCACACAGGTGCTCGGTAGCAAGGTGAGGATGTGTCGGTGCTGAGCTGCCCTGCACCGTCTCAAGTCCTAGATGATAGAGCCATCAGGGAGTTGTTTATTTTTGTTTTTTGGTATGGCTTGAACCCAGGGGCACTCCACCACTGAGCCACATCCCCAGCCCTTTTTTGTACTTTATTTAGAGACAGGGTCTCACTGAGTTGCTTAGAGCCTTGCTAAGTTGCTGAGGCTGGCTTTGAACTCACAATCCTCCTGCCTCTGCCTCCCAAATGCTGGGATTATAGGCGTGTGCCACCACACCCGGCTTGAAGCTGGTTTTGAACTTGCAATCCTCCTGTCTCACTCCTGAGTTCCTGGATTACAGGTGTGGCCACAGCACCAGACAGGGGGGTCTTGCAGATTCCAGGGAGGCTCTGCCTTGGCCTGGTAAATAGCGAGGTGCTTCCTCCTCCTCGACCTCTCCACTGAGACCAGGCTGGTCTAGACAGCCTCTGAGGAAACACCTATGTTCTGAAGGTCACGTGGTCCTGCTCCAGGTTCCAGGCCCACAGACATCAAGTAGGCGTGCACAGCTGAAGGAACCAGAGGAGGGCAGGTCTGTGTCCCTTTCTTTGGTCCCATCTTCCAGGTCACTTAGGGTACATGGCAGACATGATTTACTGCCTGCCGGGTACCACGGACTGATCAGAGACTGCCCTCTTTCCTCCTCAGTGGTGACTTATTATTCCCATTTTACAGAAAACAGAGTGAGCACCAAGTAACATTAAGAAGCCAGGGAGCCTGAGCCAGCGGGGCTGTGTCAGACGCCCTTCTCCTTCTGGAAGAGCAGGAGCCTGGGCGGCTGCTCATGGGCCACTGCTGCCAATGAGTTTCTGCCCTTGATTTAGTTTGGCAGCAAGGAGACTTCCCAGTGTCCCCTGGAATCCGCCTCCCAAAGCGCAAACTTTCAGGAGACCAGGGTGGAAAGAACAAAATAATAAACACGTAAGAAACACAATTGTGCTTTTAAAAACTGTGATAAAAGGTTAATTATGGTTTTACAGAACATTTTTAGTAGGGGTTTACTTGTTTATTTTGGTTTTTATTTTTAGAAAATAATTCTATGCTTTGTTATTTTTAAAAATGGATGGTAAAAATAGTGAGAATCAACACTGGGGCCGAAATCCTAGTGACTCTGGCCATGGATCAGAGAAATCAAATGCTGTCAGACTCTGGGCCGCTGGGCAAACTCTCTGCTAAGTCAGAACGGAGGCTTTAAGAGAAAGGAAGACCAGACAGGGAACACCAGTGCTAGTCCTGCCATGGCTGAAGGCTGCGATGGAGGTCTGTGGAGGCTCAGGGCCCCCCAGCATGCTGGGAGCCCTGGGACACTTTCCCTGAGCTGCAGACCCCAGAGAAGGACAGCCCTTCATTCCCACCCCAGTCGCAGTTCCAGCCACCTGGCTGCCTTCCGGTCCACAGCCACAGGCTCAGGGCATCAGGAAACTTCTCAGCAAGAATGAAAAAGGTGATTCTTTTCGTGAATGAAAAGGGTTCATATTTTTCAAATATTTGCCACGTGCCAAACACTGCTCTTTTTATTTAATGTAATTAACTAATTAATTTCTGGTAGTGGGAATTAAACCCATGGCCTTGCACATACCAGGCAAGAACTGAGCTACACCCCCAGCTCTTCTTCTTCTAGCCTACCCGGGCTGGCCTGCTGGAGAAGCCCACGTTATGGAGTGAATCTCACTTACTGGCTCAGAGTCTGCAGCTCACTAGTCCCCCAGGTAATGCATGTGCATTATACAGATGCAGGTGATCCCTGATCCCAGGGGGTGGAGAGGTAGCCCATCCAGGTCTGGCCTGGCTGGGAGGAAAAGATGTGCCAGTGTCCATGGAGGGTGGAGAGAAGCAGCTGCAGAGTCAGAGGCCTGGGAGCAGCAGCGCAGGGAGCTGAGCCCACCTGCCAGGGATGCTCACAGCACAGGCCACAGCCAGGGCTGACACCAGGGTACACAGGCCAGAATCACTGGGTTCTGCCCAGACCCTCCACAGATGCACTGTGTCTGCCTGCAGCTTAGTTCCTACCTAAAGAATCAGACTCCCAACCCCTGCAGACTGGGAAAAGGACTGAATCTGATGGCACAAATGAACATGACGTGCAAAGCCCTGGTGGCTGCCAGAGGGAGAACTGCCTGATCACAGAAGGCGGCTGGGACAAACCTGCTGCAGGATGGGCAGGAGAGAAGTGGGGGTCAGTGCCTGGAGCCAGAAGGGGAGATCATTTGCTCCCTGCTCAATGCACCCAGCCAGCTTCAACCCACCTTTCTTCAAATACACAGCCAGAGAATCTTGATTGCCGCTGTTCCTCACTTTCACCTGGCACCTAAGGCTTCCAAAGCGGGCTTCCTTTGAGTTCCCCAAAGCAACCTGCTCCTAGAAATGGAGAGAGGCTGAGTCATCACCCCGTGGTACTTACCCATCCAGTTCAAAACTCACTTATCAAACCCTCACCATGGCCAGGCACCAGGGCCTCAAAGATAAAGACACCTGATCCTTAGTTTTCTTGGTCTATGGAGTAGACAGACAGGCAATCAGAAAATTCCAGCTCAGAATGTTCGCTATAAAGAGACTTGTAATTAGAGAGGACATAATAACAAAGGGGAGAAAGGTACATTGTATTAGAAGCAGGACCTAGGAAAGTTTCCCAGAAGTGAATCTGGGTGGGGTTCTGATGTATGAGTAGGAGCTGGCCAAGGGAAACACAGGGGATTTGAAGCAGAATAAATGGCAGATAAGGAGACCTGGAATTCCACAGGTGTTTTGAGGACTAGGTCCAGTGAGAAGGGAGCAATGAGGGAATGGGAGAGAGGCAGGAGCCAGCTCAGGGGAGAACTGTGGGCACACAGCTTCTATCCAGGGAAGATTCGGAAGGTTGGTAATGCTAAGGTCGGGTTTCAGAGATCCTGCTATTCTTGCTCGCCTCTGCTGTCTTCTGGCCTGTTCTTAGCAGTTCTGCCGTGTGGGTGGGGTGGGATAAATTTGACTACATCCATTTGTTTTGTTCTCAGTGTTTCCCCTCCCCCTCCCTGCTGCCAGGCTTTGAGTTCCCCGTGGGAACTGTTGGTACTGGGCTGAAATGCGGGAAAATGCTGGTACAGGGCAACAGCTCTCCTTGCTCTTCAGAAAGCCTATGTCACCCAGGGGATAATGGCCAGGGTGGGCAGCAGGGACCTTGGAGAGCACAGAGGGAAGGATTGCTGCAGGCCTGAGAGGCGCTGGAGTGGAGGGACCCAGAGTAGCAGAAACCCTTCCCTTCAGATGCCATGCCCTGGTGGGACAGGGGACAGCAAGATGCTTGAGGGAGGACACACCCAATACACTGGGACTCCTGACTTGGCAGAGTCCCCTCCACACCCCAAGCCTGGGTCAGAAGCAGCAGAGCCAGGGAGGCTGAAGGCATCTCCCAGACCTGTGGGCTTCCACATTCAGGGTAGACCAACCAGTCATGGCCAATGCCCACGCCCCATATGCCTTAGAAGCACACTAGGAACACAGGGCCCTGCTTAGGAGCCTCAGTAAAGTCACGAAGAGCTTCCTGCTGACCTGACAGGATAGTAACATTAACAGCAATGATGACAATCACAGTAACGGCTCCTGTGAACTACTTCACGTGAGACCTAGTTCAGCCTTCACAAAGGCCCGGTGATGTGGGACCATTACCCCACTATGAGGAACCTGAGGGACCAAGGGACTAGGTAGCAGCAACCAAGAAACAGAGCTGGGATTTGAACCCAAGCCTCTCCCTGCCCCTCTCTATGTCTCATACCTGAGAGTCCCGCTCAGGAGCCCTAAAACCCTGGGGACCAGCCACAAGCTCCTTCCAGGATGGAACTGATGCATGTATTCTCACGCTCAAGCACAGGGTCACCGGGCAGGCAATGCCCCAGTGTGGGTGATGCTGCAAAACTGCCACCGATCTACGTGTCCTTAACTAGGGGCATGTGAAATAGAGACGGTGCCTCCGTGGGTGGTGGTTTGCTGCCCCTGAGAAGATTAATTCCTAAGATGCACATGCAGAAATATACATCTTGTGAGGAAAAAGAATTCTCAAAGAAAAGAATGCATATTATAAAATTCTCATAGAAAAAATATATATTATAAAATATTAGCATATAAATGAACAAAAACATTCTTAGACATATGCAGACATTCTCTGAAAGAATCCATAACAAACTGGAAAGTAAAAGAGATTTTCCTGGGCTTATGAGTTAGGAAATTAGGGCCCGGGAACTGCTGCTTTTTACTGGATAACTTTCTATCCAAATATGAGGGTAGCATATGAAATTTCCAATTTTCTACCAGCTTTGACTTAATGAACAACAATTTCATGTGGTTCTAATGAATATTTAACTTCTTAAAGTTTCAAACCGTAATCATGTTCACTCCTGCAACAGGAAAGAGCGCTGGCGTTCAGGGACTTAGGGCTCTGCGTGATGAGCCAGGGCATCTGCCCGGTGGGGAGCAGGGAATGGCTCCCCTCTGACCCTTCAGGAAGGACACTGCTGCTTACACCGCCTCACCTGAGTCAGCCTCAGGTTGCAGCTTCAACCTCCCACAGTCACCGCCTTGAAGGGACAGAGGCCACAGGGGATCAGCATCAGCACTCCCTCCCATCACCGGAGCCGCCCTCAGCCTGACATCAGAGCATGTGTGACCCAGGACAGGCAAGGAGCATCACCACTCGCAGCTGCCACCCCTCACCTGGCCAGAAGTCGTGCAGGCGAAGTTCTCACTCGTCCAACCATAGAAGTCACAGGAGACCTCCGAGCCCGTCGTGAGCACCGCGAGGAAGCTGCAGGCCGTGTCCTCTGCACAGTCTGCGAGGACATGGGCAGTCACCGCCTGCTCTCGGGTGATGTCGAGCTGGACAGACACGTCCCCTCCCTGCTGCACACGCCTGAAGACCCACTACACACCCCAGCACACTCCCCGAGCACACAAACAGCACACCACACCTCAGTGCACACCCAAACACACACCCTCACGCCCGAATGCTCAGCGCAGGAGGCATTTGCGGCGCTCACATGCCTGGGGGGGCTGCCTGGAGACCGAATCACCCACCCACAATGAGGAACCCAGAGCAGCCCCATTTGGTTCAGGTCCCCCCCCAGGTCACAATGCTGCCAGGCATACAGCCAGACTTCAGAGCAGTCAGTCATGTGACGGCACCTGCCTGCGGGAACCTCCTGACACTCCAGTCACCGCTCCCCCTTGAGAGCAGGGGCCCAGGGGGACCCCAGGTGTGCAGCATGGTGCATCTGTGATACCACAGTGGATTGTGCTTATCAGGGCAGAGCAAATACCCTAGACAGGTTCCTGCTCAGGGAGTTAAGTACTCAACAACTAAACCAGGTGCGACCTGCAGGAGGGAAGGCAATGGCTGGCCGCAGGCTTTCATGCCTGTCAGCCAGGTTGGACTGTAGGTTCTGTCACTTGCTCCCTCTGTGTTGATGAGCACATCACTCGCACTCCTGATCCCTTATTTTCTCCTCTTTCCTGGGGTGACAATGGTTACTTCATGGGTGTGTGTAGTAGGATGGTGAGGTCATCCTTGTAAAGACACTTGCTCAATAAACTGTAACCGTTAGTACTAACTCTAACTCTCCGGAGACAGATACATTGTCCAACTTGGACAAATAGCTCTACAATGAACAAATTTCACTTATTTCTGTTCCCTAAGTTAAGTGTAACTCTTGGCAGTTAGCAGATGCATCCATTCACAACGAGATTGTGAACTGGAGCCACTTGGCTTTTCGTGTTCTGGGTCGATTGTGTGCTTCCGTTCGAGTTGCACCGCGTTGCCGGGCTTGTCTTGCCGACACCAGCAGAGCATAGTACGACCCCATTCTCAACGCGCCCGCCTCCCCATCTCCCCTTACCTGCCAAGCACTGCAGCAGTGGGGATTCAGAACCAGGAACTTCGGACCTGACCATCACAGGAGCATTGGTATTAAAGATCACCTTTGATTCTGGAGCCTTCTCAAATTTCCGCATCACTGAAAATAGAGCAGACTTTTGAAATCGGCCCCTGAAGGGAGAGGGGATCTGCACAAGGGTGTTCAAGCCAGCAAGTCCAGTCTGTTAGCCAACGAGGGCGTTAGAGTCAGGAAGTCACTGCCCTCTGCACTCCTTGGTCCCATAATGTCCCAAGCAGAGCAATTCTGTTAAAGGGGGCTCCAGCATGCTCACTTCTATCTAAATATTCTGAAAGCTGCAACTTATGCTTCCCTTTATCTACCTCATTATCAGGAATGAAGGGGGAAATTTCATATCGAGTTGGACCTTTCAACTCCCTTCTTTTTTGTTGTTACTGATTTTTTCTATCTGAACTTGTATTTCCTTGCCATGTTTTTGAGAGCTAATTATTTTATTGAAAACTTTCTTTCCACTAAACAACTTGAACTCTTTCTGAAATGAGGTAAGTTATTTTAAAAAAGGCAAACCAGACATGTGCATCTGGGTTTCTGCAAATTTGAAGACGTGCCATGTGACTCGGGCATTTTACAGCAGTACTTGTTTAAGTGATATAGTCACATCTGTTTCTCTAGTGACCATCAGCACACTTGACGTCCATCTGGCAGGAATAATATAGCCACATGCTTGTGGAATTAGTTAAGCAAAGAAGAAGACATAATTTGTCAAGATTGTGTGACTTGGAACTCATTCCCCATCAAGCAAAAGCGCACGGTAACTCTCAAGGAATGAGATTCATCTCCAGCCACAAATGCCCAAGGGTGTCAATATTTTGCAGGCACCTATCACAAAGCAAGGCTAACTCAGAAGTCCCAAAGCACATGGTCTCAGTTCTTTTCAGACATAATTATGAAGACGTATGTAAGCACTCATGATCACACACACCACTACCTTATAAACAAGACTAACATTTCAATGGGCCCACACCAAGTCAATGCATGTGTGTGTGTTTGATAAAGAAGTAGATAAATCCAGGTAGCAGATACCTCTAGCCCATCCAAAGCAATCTTCCTTCGGCTTTCATAATAAAAGCATAAAAATAAAAGATGCTTATTTCCTTTGAGATGATTTGGGAAAAGAAAGCATTAATGTAGAAGTGACATGCATTAAGCTTCAAACATTCTGATAGAGAAGCGAGATTGCAGTTTACAAAGAGGTCCTTCCACATCCCTCACCCAAGTGCTGCCCAGCCCACCCTCAGTCCTTCTCCTCTCACCTCCTCCTCTTTTTCATTTTCATATTCTTTGGTTCCTGTAATGAAGCCAGAACAGGCTACACTCAGCACAGTGCCCCTAAGTCTAGGTTGGCATAGGCCAGGTGCTCAGTCATTCTAGGAAATGAAACAAAATCTGAAAGCCCTTTACATTTCTAACTAGATTCTGCTGAAAATGCAGTCAACTTAGGCCTTCACCTAGAGACTCTGCTGGTGTTCAGGAAGGGGACACGATGACAGAGACCTTCACATGACACATTTACTCAGTGCTCATTAAAGAAGCTTGTTGCAAAACAGCAGAAGCAATCCATGAACCAAGTGGCCAATGGACTCTGGAGTGGGTTTGCAGATTCATACATTCTGCTGACATAATTTTCCATGGGTCAGATTTCAACTTAGCAGGTATTCACAATGTCTTGGAGACAGCACGAGGGTCAGCATTGCAGCACAGCGCATATGACTCTTGCACAGCAAACATGGCTACTTATGCACCTGTCTTCTTTAGGACAGGGAGAATGTTCTGATCATAATTTACTAGTAAGCATGGTGACAGCCACTAGTTTTGTGTTTACTGAATGGATGGAGGCATGGATGAATGGCTACATAGAGAAATGTTAGACTAAGAACATCATTACAGCACCAGGAACCAGAAGAGAACATTCTGATGGTACACTTCCTCCATTTGGGTATATGGAGTCGTACAGGAAATCTTTAGCATGAATCAATGAAGAACTGAATTGGGAAACTGGATCTGAAGTTAAACTGAAGATGAACTGGAAATATTTCTGTCATGTGGTCCTGCTACCTGTTCCTCACCAGCTGTGTCCAGGGCACATCCCAACCTCTGACAGACCAGTTTCCTGCTGGCAAGAATCAAACAAAACAGCCTGGAAGGACTGGTACATGGTGACAACTCAGTAATGCCAGGTCCCTCTGACCCCTGTAAGGACTCCCTGCCCAAGTATCAGGGCTTGTGAAATAGGCCACAGGAATTCAAGGATGGGACATCCTCCTTCCCTGGAGGCCTTTACACACATTCAGAAGAAGCCCAGCTGACTGGACAATTCATTCATTCTGCCACCAGGGCCCACCGCTTGGGATTGGAACAGGGTGAGATTTAATTCCAGCCCCAAAGGAGCACATACACAGCCCAGCAAGGCTGGGTCCAGAGAAAGGCTGCCATCCTGCCTGTTGGACTGCATGTTTGCCTCATCGAGAGAGCAACACAGAAGAACTTGAAGAGACGCTGCATCAGTGAACGACCTATTAAATGGTTCAACCACTGCAGTGACCATTTCTCCCTTGGAGTTTTCTGATATTTTGTCACTAGCCATATCAGCATCCCTAGAGGTCAGGAAGACTCTGCACACATGCACACGCGTGTGAGCATGCATGTGCATGTGCGTGTTGAACGAGGAAGTGGATCCACCTGGTGGAAGGCCAGGTTGGCACAGTGGAACGCAGGGTTCCGAGGCAGACACTCCAGTGCACTCTGGACAAGTCACAGCTGAACCAAGGGATGGAGACCCGCATCTCAACACCTCCACCTCAGTTTCCTTGGCTAAAATATTGGTATGACACTCCTACCCCTCAGAACCACCAGGAGGGTGAGTGTGACAAGTATGGATGTCTGGTCACAGGAGGCCCACCCTCTAGGCCAACTCGGGGACACGGAGGGGCAGGCCACTCTGGCTGGCCTTCAGGAAGGGAAGCTAAGCCCCAGGGCCTCCAAGGTGGGAGGTGGCTTTGGGAAAGGATCTGAGTCCCATGGAGAGGGAAGGCAGGGCATAGGACCTGCAGGCTGTCCTAGCACCTCCTCATCAAGGAGGGGAGGCAGGCAGCCCTGCCCTGAGTCCCTGCCCTCACCTCTGATGGGCCTCATGACCCACTCAGCACCCTGACACAGTGGGCCCTCAGGTCCCCACCGCACACGAGGACACCATCCAAGGTGGGAGGCAGCCTGAGACCACAAAGCCTGCAGAGGGCATCATGGGGTTAAACCTCTGACCCAGTGGCCAGGCTCCTCCCTCCTGCTGTGCAGACCCCATCACACCTTGCACCGTGGGGTGTTCCAGATTCACTCATAGAGGAACTCTACCTGGCTCACGGTATTGCACGAGGAGTATTTGTTGACATTGTAGGATGATACTGACCCTCACAATGTCTCAGGAAACAGATATGGGATCAACAGGACACTGAGGATCAGAGAGGTTGAACTTGCTCTGGGCCAACCAGCAAGGAAGTTATTTTTAAGGACTGCCCCACTCTTTCCACAAAATCTGACTGAGGGAGAAGCTTCCAAATGCAGGGAGGCAGGCTACGTACAAGAAAAAGTGCCTCGGCAAAGGGCTCTTTATCAAAATCCAGCCACATGCCTGCTGACGAGCTTGGGTGAGGTCTCAGGATGCCTAAACTTACTCTTCCAGTGATTCAGTAAGAGGAGGACCAAAATATTATCTTTTGGATTTAGGTGAAGGGCATTTGTTCATCTTAACTATTCTTCCAACTACTATGCATGCTAAAATTTTTCAAAATAGAAAGTCAGAGACAAACACATCTCCTGCTCCTCTCCCCTTCTTTGGTGCCCCGGGCATCCCTACCCAGTCACATACCCAGACACTGAGAGTCCAACAGCGGGGCCTCTGACTCTGACCATGGCAGCCTCTGTCCCTCGCCATCCACGCAGAAGGCCTTCCCACTGCCCCTGTCCTTCTGGCTGGCTCGGTACTGGCCGTCCTGATCACACTGCAGGTCCACCTCATTCCTCTGGCAGTCAGTGACACCTAGAATGAGCGGAGGGCACAGCAGTCAATGACGGGTCTCTGGGCCCTCTCCTCCCAGGTCCAGGACCCAGACCACTGACCAGATGACCAAGGCAGATGACATTCAGGCTTCAGGCTCTCCAGTGTCCTCACCCTCACCAACGGATGACAGCAGGTCCCCTCTTCAGATCCCCCACCCTGAGTCATGCACACACCCCGCACTTTGTTCCCTCGATATCCTGACCACACCCACCTCCCATTCCTGGCTTAGGTCCAGACCTTGAGCACCAGCCCTGCCGTCTCTTCACTATGGAGCCCTCACTGACCATGACTCCCACTTCTAGCTATGGCTCCCCAAACACAGACCGAAATTTAATCCCCATGGGGAGGAATCAAGAGGGAATCTGAATCTGACTGTGGTGTTTTGGAGGCAGGGCCTTGGGAGTGAATAGGGTTGAATAAGGTCATTATGGTTAGGCCATTGCTGGAATCCTGGTGGCTTCACAAGGAAATGGAGAGAAACCAGAAGAGACATGGACACACAAACGACGTGAGGCAATGCACCACCCTGGGACTCAGCAAGCAAGGCCATCATCAGATGCAGCCCTAACTCTTTGCACCTCCACAACCATGAGCCAAAATAAACCTCTTTTCTTTATAAAGTTAGCCTGCCTCAGGTATTTCATTATTAACAAAACCAGATGAACACACCTCAATCCTCATTTCCTTAGGGAAGCCCTCATCCTAGGATCTAAATGTGTGTGAATGTTGAAATCTAATCCCAGTGTGATAGTATTAGGAAGTCACCTGGGAGAGGTGACTAGGTCATGAGGGTGGAGTCTTTATAAATGGGATCAGTGTCCTTATGTAAAAGGCCCAAGGGAGCTTGTGTGCTGCGTCTGCCTGAGAGCGCTAAGAGAAGACACCGTCTATGAAACCTTCATCAGACACTGAATCGGCCTTCCTCTTCGACTTCCAGCCTACAGGACAGTGAGAATCAAAGCTGTATTGTCTATAAGCACCAGGTCCATGATGTCTTGCTGTAGCAGCCAAATAGACCAAGACCCCCCAGACCCCCAGCTGGGTCTGCTCAGCTGTGACAGCAGAGCAAGCTTATCACTGCATTTCTCTGTAAGGAAAGGCTGGTGCCTTCCACCTCCCATTGGATAGAGGCTCAGTGAGCTGGGACTGGACTGCTTCTGCTCACACCTGTACCCCAGTGCTTTGCTTGCATCTGACACACAATACAAGCTCCCCCTGAGTCACATCCATGATGGATACCTCAGTCTCTGTGCCCACGCTGTGTCTTCTCTTAGTGCATGCAAGTCATTCTATTTTTTTTTTTTTGGAACCAGGGATTGAACTCAGGGACACTCGGCCACTGAGCCTCATCCCCAGCCCTATTTTGTATTTTATTTACAGACAGGGTCTCACTGAGTTGCTTAGGGCCTCGCTAAGTTGCTGAGGCTGGCTTTGAACTCGCGATTCAGCCTCCCGAGTTGCTTGGATTACAGGCGTGCGCCACCACGCCCAGCCTACAAGTCATTCTATTTTTAAAATACCTTGGCGCACAGTGTCTTCTCCTAATGCTCTCACAGGCAGAAGGGGCAGAAAGGTCCCTTTTGCATAAGGGCACTAATCCCATTTATAAAGACTCCACCCTCATGACCACACTGCCTTCTCCTCCCAGAAGTCTTTGCTCCAGTTGGCCACCTAGCTCATCCCCCTGCCCCCAGCAACTGTCTAAGACCCAGGAAAGCCACAGGACAGCACCCACGGCACGTCTGCATCACACTGAAACCCACACTGGGACTCTCATCGGCTCACGCTTCCTCTCCCTCAGAATCCAGGCTCCCGAGGACCTGGAGAGCATCTGTGTACGGACCTGGTACATGACTGACAAAGAGCAGGGGCTCAGGAAATTTTTGATGAATTATATAAAAAGAATTCCTTGACTTGTTTCTCCATGGTTGGAAAATAGGATAAAAGTCATTTCTATGGCATTCTGAGACTAGATAATATCTGAGCTTTTATATCTTGAGACTATTAGTTATAAGTATTGATTGATATCATCTTTTTAGAGGAGGAGGCATTACTGAGGTTTATTTTTAAAAAATAGGATGCCTTGCATGCCATCCATGCTAAATGTGAGTTAATACACTAATAAACAAACAAACAAGGAGCTTCGCATTATCAGTGGGACCTCAAACATGGTCCAACAGGCTGCTGAGGCAGGAGACCTGGGAGGAGGTGTGAGTTAGAGTTCAGAGCCCAGTTGTCCAGAGGAAGGGGATTCTAAAAGCTATCCTAACCAAAAAGAAGCCAGGTAGTGGTGTGATTGCTGAGCATCCTCTGAAACTCAGCAGACCTGCCCTGTGCTTCTCTTCAGTGTGATTCCAACGCAGGGCAGGTCACTCAGCAGGCAGGCAGAAGGACAGAGATGAAGAGTCGCAGAGAAGGGCTTTGGTATTACAGAACCTGAGCAGAGGCTCCAAGCTTGACCCTGGATAACAGTCCACTAACGTCCCCTCTGCACTCAAGGAAGATATTGGAGAGTGGTCCTGAGCACCACAGCCCTCACAGAAAACAGGGGTGGAAGAGTGATTGTTCTCATTGAACTCTGATTCTGCTTTGCTAGGGACTAAACATTGGGTCCCCTCAAGATTCCTCATCCTCTCTGTGATGGTGTCTGGAGATGGGGCCTCTGCAATGTAATTAGGAGTAGATGAGGCCCTTGGCCCGCAGCCCGCATGGGGAATTGATGCCCTCACCAAAGGAGGAAGACGTGAGACCTCTCCTTCCCTCTGTGCACACACACCCTGCAAGGGCTGCAGGAGGACAGGACCAGACAGAGTCTCCGTCCCGCCAGCTCAAACTCAGGCTCCAGACTAGAACGGGAGGAGTGAGTCCGTGCTGTTGAAACCACAGTCTCTGGGGACTGTGACAGCAGCATGAACCGAGACACTGGCCCCATGTCCTAAATGAGGGGGTGACATTCAGAGAAGGAAGGTGACTTGGCCTCAGTCACAGTGCCAATAGGAGGAGGGAGCAGTGACTGAATCAGGTCTAACTGGTGCAAGACTCAGTTTCCTCCTCTGCTTCCCATTTCTCCATCAGCAAGAAGCAGCCCATGGCAATGATCCCCCGGTAAGAAAGTGCTCCTGAGGCACATTGACAGCCCGCCAAGTCATCACAAACCACAGGTACCAGAGTCAGTGTGTTCACAGAGTGACACCCTGCTGCTGGGGACAGTCACCAGGGAAGTTTCTTCTCCGGAGGAGTGGCAGACTCCCACCTACAAAATCCTTCCTACTTTTACTTTCTCTGAATTACTGTCTTATTAGCATGTTCCCCTTTCAAAGAAAGTGACTTGATCTCCATGGATCACTTATTTTTGAAGTTCTAGAAATTATTCATCATAAGCAAAAACGGTTTGTCTCATGTTCAAATTTCATTTTAGAAATGTTCATGGTAGGATTTCAGACTAACATGAAAAGATGCACAAAAAGCAAGTTGCTAGGAAAGCAGCAACCCCCAGACGACCTGGCTATCAGGAGGCAGCCAGGCAAACCACACGAGGGGCCGGAACACCAGAGGCACCTTCAGTCCTGGCAAGCCCAGGGGAGAAGGAACGTGCGTGGCATGGTGGTATTGAGTGTGGGTGGAAGTGTCTTCCACTTCTTGATCTCATAAGGCTGACTGACAAAAAACAGCAGTTTCGCATCCGACAGCCAGGAGCCAAGGCGACCTGTAGGAGCCGCACGAACTGGCTCAGTGACTTCACTTCCATTATCTGTAAAAGCTGAGCTAACCCTATTTCCCTGAGAGAGGGGTTGCTAGGACTGGATGAGACAGCACAGGTAACCTGACCTGGAGCCAGGCAGGGGACAGGCATCAAAGGTGGCCCTTCATTATTATGCAGTATACTCAGTGCTTCTCAGTGGAGGGGGATTCTGCCCACCCACCCATCCAGGAGACACTTGGCAGTTGCCAGTCAGGTTTGGTTGTCACATCTTGGGGAAAGGGTGCTGCTGACATCTAGAAATGCTTCTGAGCAGCCTACCATGCCCAGGACACCCCCGCACGAAGAACTCCCCTCCCCGAATGCCCACAGTGCCCAGGCGGAGCGGCGCTGTGTGCTTCGCTGCACTGCACAGCTTCTGCCCAGAGCAGGCCCCGCAGAACTTACAGTGCATCTGGGCGAAGGCTCCGGGGGCAATGGTCGTTCTGCCTGCGGGACAAGGGACACAGGCCGAGCTGCCCGCCCTTTCTTGGTAGAATCCCACAGGACACGGAATGCATCGCTCGTCCTGAGAATAGCTTCCTTCGGGACACTTCACTGGGGACACAAACAAAGCAGTGATGTCAAGAACAAGGCACCTGCTTGACAGCCAGACCCAGAACCCACTGCCACCGGGAATCCTGAAATCCGCCTGTGAGCTCATCTGCTCAGTGAATCGCCTCTGAGAACCCTCATGCCCGGGCTCCGAGGCCCAGGGCCCAGCAGGGCAGCGTGTGGTCAGGTGCCGCTGTCCAGGGCTGGGCATTCACAGGCCATGCGGGAGCGAGGCAGGGACTGCAGGTTTGGAAGGAGGGATGCAGGCACGAAGCACGTTGGTGAGGGCAGGCCCCTGAGAGGCGGCACGTGAGACCTGAATAATGAAGAGGAACCAGGAAAGATCTAGGAGGCTCGAGTCCCATGCAGAACAGCAGCTGCAAAAATCCCTAAGGTAAGGTGAGTTGAATTATTCAAGGGATGGAAACGAAAGGTCAAAGTTGGCTACTGAGCCAGAGCCTGTCTACGAAGGGAAGGAAGAACGGCTGAGGTGAAGCTGGAGAACAAGTTGAATGACAGGCCCATCCCAAGGCTGCCAGAGAACCTGCCCAAGGGAAGGGCAGGTGGAGGGCAGCAGGGTGCAGGTAGACTCGGGAAGCCCTGCTACCCACTACACCTGGATGACTGGGTTTTTCGGAGGGTCATCTTCTCTTCTGTGAGATGGAACCGCTATTGCTCTCTCGTGAGAGGGCAGTAGTAATGCCAGACTCACACCTGTGCTCAATAAGGGACAATTATGTTTGCATTTGAGCAAGTTCTCCAACACCCACTTGTCCACCCAGGGCACCTTCTCTACGTGGGGCAACTCCAACATGGTGTACCATCTACTTGACTCGTGGCCTCTGTGCCTGCTGCCAGTCATTAACAGTGTTGCTCATGCCCAAAACAAGGGTGAGGTTAATGGGCACCCAGGGGACACCACTGAAGGAGATTCTCACTATCAGGGCTTCTGGTTGACTCCGGAGCTCCAAACCTGACCCCAGAGGGACAGTCCTAGCCACCTCCCTCCCCTCCTTTCCCTTCCCTTCCCCATGCTCACTGCTAATCTGCAGAGTCTCAGGGCTTCCTGCCCCGCCCCCAGCCCCTGGCTCCAACCCTCCCAGTTTCCCTTCTCCAGTGTGATAGAGGCTGGGAAAGCAGGGACCACCTGGAGGACACCTCTCTCACAAGGCTTTTGACTTGGGGTCTAGGAAGCTCCACTCTCCGTACGTATGGTGCGGGAACTTGGCCACACTGACTGGCAACTCAGGGCAGGGCCAAAGAAGGAGGAGCTTGGTGCTTTCTTTCCTGGCTCAGTGTTGTGCTCCCAAAAGGTCATCCAATATTTCCAGAAGTGACCTTTTATGCAGTTAAAGGTAGGAGCTCAAGTCTTGCCCCCTTTTGGGGCATCCACCCTGTGCCCGACACTGCCAGAACTTTAAGTACATTAATGTCACTCCAGAGAGTAGCTATCATACCCCCAAGGGACCAGCCAGAAGCCGAGCATTGGGCCACTTGTGCATGACTTCCCAGCATGCTTTTCTGGAAAGTGCAGTGGGGAAGCAAGATTATAAAATATGTCAAGTGCAGAACCAGATGCTAATGTTATCTCCCACCCCCACAAGGAAGGCATCATCGCATGCAAGACTAGAAAACTGAGGTTCAAGATCAAGGTTGACCAGGCAGGGAGGTGGGTAAAGGTGCCATCTGAACCCCATTCCTTCATCTCAAAGCCACTGTTCCACGTACCAACTCAACCACCTGCTGGTGATGCACAGGGTGGGACGTGCTGAGACAGAGCCCTCGTCTACTTAGTGACAGCTCCCCTGGTCTGTGCGTATTTCTGGCATTTGTGAGTAAATCAGAAACTCGAACCACGTCTTGGAAACTGAGGGTATTTTCCTGTCTGCCCCAAGCACTGACTATCCTCCCTCGGAGAGTGGGGTTTCGTTCCTTCTGAGTCAGGTTGTTGTCGATGGTCTCCAGCACTTCAGAGCTGTGACTACTCTCTCAAGCAAGTGCCTACAGATTCTTTGGTAAGGGAAACAGGAGCTTCCTGGCCAGCCTGAGCAGTGCTGCCTCCAGACCAGGGTACAGGGAGGTGCTGAGGAGCTGGGAGCCCCTTTAGCTCTGAGATCAGGTGTGTGAGGCTTCCTCTGTCCAGGAAGCATGTCTGCTCTTTCCTCTCAACGCTTCTCTCAGTCCCTGACGTCTAGAGTCCTTTCCACCCTAAGAACCCTCTTGTAAGTCAGATGAGACCCTGACCCCTGGTGACCATCCCCTCCTTGGCAGGTGGCTCCTCTGGAGGGCTGCGGTCCACTGCAGCACCTGGGTGCTCAGCTGCAACCAACCCCTCTGTCAAGATGATCAGAAACACCTGGGCCTGGGCCTCCTCAGCACAGGAAGAGCGGTCAGTCTACAGGAGTTTAAGAGTTTGCAAGTTTTCAGGGTTCCGCTACACTTCTTGTCAACCTTCCTCACAGTCCCCAGAGTGACAGCCATGTTTCCGCAGAAGAAAAATATCTGTGAAGAAGCATCATGGTGCTTCTTCCCTTACAAAGTCCACTCAAGCCTCGCCAAGCCTCGTCACTCTCCAGTATAAAACTCTCCCAAGGAGCCTCAGGGCAGTCTAAGCCCCTCCCTGTGCCCAAGGCCTCTTCTGTCTGACCCCTGCCTATCTCTCTCTGTCCCACCCCCTGCCCCTTTCCCCATAAACCCCCTTTGCATGAACCATGTGCGTGGTCTCCATAAGGTCACACTGCTTCACGACTCCTGCTTTTTCACTAATCTCCACTTCTGGAATGTTCTTCATCACTTTGGCCTCCCCAGCACAAGTATGCACACATGCCACCTCCCAGCTGCTCTTGTCAGAGCAGCAGATTCTCCTCACATGACAAGACCTCATCCAGCATTGGCCACCCCAGTAAGCCTCCCTGGCTGTCCTGACGGGACGCACAGGCCCCTTCACAGGACACTCCAGCTCACTGCCCACTTCCTTCCCCAACCAGACGGTGAGATCCTTAAAGTGGAAGCCTTTTGCTTTCTGGAGCAACTAACTTGGTGTTGGGCACATAGCTACGTTTTTGAAGTTTAGATGGATGGATAGAAGGAAGGAAGGAAAAGTCATAGCATTCAGAAAAATCATTCATAGGAAACTAGTTCTATTATAAGAAAGTACAGTGTCTAAGTGAAAGTCAATACAGAATGGAAAGTCATACAGAATGGAAATGGGAACTCTTCACAGTTCCCCTGTGACCTTCTTTAATTCAGGCTGCCAGCAGATAAGTCCCAGGGAAGCCCCGGGGCTGGTCTCAAAGCAAAAGGGTGCACAAGACTGAGTCCCGGGGGGCTATAAGCAGGGCCTCCACCCACAGCAGCACCCATGTCCTCATGTTCTACACAGGTCAGGTGGCATGAGTGTTCCCACTGGCCCCTGAGTCACTGCCCTTGCAGAGGGCAGATGCCTTGCAGATGAGTCCCCCTGATACGACACCCAGAAATCCTGCTATAACTTGAGAGGACAATGCCCTGCTTTGTCACTTCACAGCTGTGCTGCAGACCTGCTTTAGTAGGAAAAGAGCCAATGAAGACAGACAGGAGGATCTGAAGCAGCACTTCCCCCTAACTCCTCATGGAGAAGGGAGATGTGGGAGGCAGAGAGCAGCACGAAGAACTGAAGGTGGAGGGAGCCTCCATGCTGCCCATGGCCCATGTGCCTCTTGCAGAGAGCTGGTTACATACCAAGAGGTGAGCTCTGCGTCATCCCCTGCACCAACCCCTGTCCCATGGGGTCGATATTCTGATCCCTGTTTCTCAGATTATGGCCAGTGAGGATCAGTGATGCTCCCTGGATCCCACAGGCAGAGGGGCTGGAGCCAGGCCTCCAGGCCAGGTCCATCTGACTTGGAAGAGCAGTTTCCCAACAGTGCCAGTCACTGCTCACTGCTGGTGATTAATAGCGCCCACTCTCTGGACAGAGGAAAGCTAGGAAGGCCTGAATGTACCAGAAGCCCACTAAGAGGCTTTAGGTATTAAAACCGATACTGCAGAAAGCACAGGCTTTTGTGAATTCCATTTGAGACCCTTCTGTCTGGAATGTGGGAGGGATAATGGTATGATTGACAGGCCTGAGTCAAGGTCACAGCAGTTGAAAAGCAGAATGTAGGATTGTCCTGAGCAGATACTGTCAGACGGCAGCCTGCAAGCTAAAGTCAGCTCCCCTTCTGCTTTGGTAAGCCCACTCACATTTTTCTTCCTTAGGTAATTGAGTTGAGTCATCAAGAAAGGGTACGTGTCATACAGCAAAAAAATATTGGTCATCTGGCCCTTTACAGAAAAAGTTGTGACTCCTACTCTAGAACAAATATCCCAGGCAAAACCCTTCACTGGGTCCTTCCTGGGCACCAGCCTGCAGTCCCACGAGGGCTCTCTGCAGCCCTTGCCACCTGACGCCAGCTGCTTCCCAGCCCCTGCAGGGGTGCACACCGGCTTGGCCCCTCATGCAAAACCATGCTAGTTAATCCCTCTCCCATCTCCCAGTTGACTCTTTGAGTTCCCCAGATAGATCTTGAGATGGGATTTCTGATCAGCCCCATTATTTTATGTGTATATACCCACACACCTGCACACACACACACACACACACACACACACACACAGGTTCCAAATCTGGCAGTGGAGCTCAGGAGTCTTCATATTAAAGTCCACCAACATGGCAGCAGGTGTCCCCATGTGACTTTCCTTCTCTGTTTTTCATTTCACCCACCCTGGCAGGTGGCACCATCCACTCTTGCTCCTACCTTTTGTCCTAGTGATTGGGTGGAAAGATGGTCCACCTCACTTCACATGGGAGGAGGGCTCTGTTCCCAGAGGACTGGGATTACTTGTACCCTGATCGTCAGGCTGCCTGGAGTTCCTCCTGTGAGTCAGCCTGCTTGGGGCACTAAAGGAGCACTATCTAAATTAATTCAAGGCTCAGCCTCTTTGTCTGTTGAGGCAAGATGACCTGCCACCAAGGGCTACTGTTGGAGTTAAATATTTGCACAGTCATTTTGCAAATTGCAAAATCCTTCATAAATGTTCGTGGGAAGTGGCTGTGTTTCTGTTCTCTGTGCTAAGATTTAGTGCCATCTCAAATCTGGTGTGGGTTTAAAATTTGGCCTAGATTTCAGAGCCATGTAGCTTTTGTGTTACAACCAAAATAAATAATGGAAAAAAAATAACTGAGAACATTTCTCTCTTCAGCTCAATAAAAATGCTTCTCCATCTCACTCCATGGGGAGGAGGGCTCCTCATCATGAAACCTTCAAGGCTTTGGTAGTAGAGAGAACAGTGGCCCCTAAAGATGTCCCTGTCCCAATCCCCAGGACCTCTGAACGCACAAGGTTATGTGGCAAAGGGGAATTAAGGTCAACAACTGACTGACCTTCAACCCAGAGTGGCCTGGATCGCCCAGCTGTGTGTAATTAAAAGTTCCTCAGTTGTAAGGAGATGTGATTAGGGACAAAAGGGGGCAAGAGCAGTGACACTGCTGCCTTTGACAACGAAGGGAGGAAATCACCAGTGAAGAAATGTGGCCAACCTCGAGAACCTGGAGAAGGCCCAGGGCAGACCTCCCCAGGCCCCCAGGAGGAAGGCAGCCCTTGATTCCAGCAGCAAAGCCCATGTGGGATTCGATCACCAAACTTAAGATAATGAAGTGCCTGTACTAAACCCTGGGCCATGGGAATTTGTTCGGGGACTAATCGAAAAATAATACATCTTTCATTCATGGAACTTGCAGCTGTATTTCCATGAAAATGGCCTTCACAGATACTCAAGCAACTCTCCACCAGAAGTCACCTCCCTGCATCACAAATGTGTTGGTTGCCATGTGGCCATTTGAGGATTGTGGTGAGTGACACAGCTATAAGTGAGAAGTGTCCACCCAGGAAATGGGGGGGACAGCAGCCTCCCTCACACAGGCAGTGCAGCCCTCGGGCCTTGGCTGCTGCAGAACTAGAGATGTCCCCTGATGCTGGTGGCCGTGCACAGTGGATGGCTGGAAATGTTCTCCGACGACATAAACCAGTGGTTCCCACCTCCCCAGCTCCTCAGCTCCCCAGCAGCCTTTCCCGAAGCCTCCTGAGGCTTCCCACAGCATTCCAGGGTGATATGTGGACCTACCGCACCCCAGCGGATCCTCACTGGCCTTGCTGGTGGCTGAGACCCGGTAGAATCCTTCCAAGCACCCAAACCGTGTCCTGGGAGAGGTGCCCAAGTTGTCCCCCTGGAGGAAACTGAAGGAGGTGTCTGCTGGGAACACCTTGGAGTCCAGATGAAGCTGGAACGTGCCACTTTGGATCAGATCTGCGAAGCGCCCAAGGAGATCTTTGCCCACTAAGGACTCTTCTGTAAGACACGGATGAGCAGAGGTCACCTGGCCGCTCTCTGCAGGCCCAGGGAGTGTAGAGGGGCAGAGCCACCTAGAACACGCTGGCGGAAAGCAGACAGGCATCATCTGCTGCTTCATTTTACAGAGCGACAAACTGAGGCCCAGAGAAGGGGATTGACTGACCCAAGCTTATGTAGGAGTCAGAAGCACAAGTAGGACTCCAACCCAGGCCTAGGGCTCCTGCCACTTGTGTGGCACCAACTTGACCCAGGTACAGGATGTCCTGCCTCAGTCACTAATTCAAGGTACACTCCAGACACTGAGCCACCAAAACCTCCAGGAGGCCATCTCCCTGGGCCTCAGCTTTACATCTGCAACATGGGCAAGGGACTGCCTCTCCTGCCACGGTGAGGGAGGACACTGCCAAGGGGCCACTCTAAGGAAGCAGGGCCTGTGCAGGCCCCGTGCCCTCTGCTTCAGTGTTCAGCTCTCCAGCTCTCCTTGCCTAGGAAGAAGGCAGGTGAGTGCCACCTGAGGGGCGGGGGCTTCATGCCAGAGACATTCTTGCTGCAGTGGGCAGCTGGAGAGCCAGCCCGTGGCCTGAAGCCACAGCCCACTGTCCCCACACTGCCTCCAGGGAGAAATGTCTCAGGCCTTTGCAGTTTCAAACATACACCAGTCATCTAGGGTCTCTCTGGAGGAAGGAGGATAGGACCCTGATTCATGCTCTTGGGGTGAGGTGGGTTCTTTTCATACCAAAGATTGTTGCCAGGAGGACAGAGGAGGACAGGAGAGGGACAGAGGTGTCTCCTGCATCGTGCCCAGGCAATGCTTACCAGAAGACTCCCCCTCACGGGACAGGGCGAGTTCCAGCTAGTCGGGGCCCTGAGTGGTTAGCCATGGAATGGTAGAGAGAGCGGCCCCAGGCTGGTTGGAAAGGGTGGATTGCTCCTTCCCCACCAGGAAGTTTGGAGCTAAACACCGCGCATGCTCCCACGGCTGCCATACGACCCATTCTGCCTTCCTGGGCCTGGGCACTCTCAGTTTGTCCCATCATCACAGTCTGTTTTAAATAGTGACAGTGGTCTTGTTGCAGGAAACAGACTGGTGGGGAAGCAGCAAGCAGCACTGGGAGAGGACGAGAACCCCAATCCTTAAGTTATGCTGGTGGGCGCAGAGGTCAGACTCCAAATTCTGAGCTCCTATCACCAGTTTTGCACAGCATTTACAGGCTATTTAGTGTCATAAATTTTCTAGTCTAAAGGATACGGTTGTGCACAGGGTTTCAAGAGGGAAGCATGGAGTGTGATAAGGGGGAGAACTGGCTCCTTTTATAAGACCTTGGGCCTGGAGCCTCCACAGGGCCATTTACACTTCCAAGGAAAGCAGCAGTAGTTAGATCCAGGGGAAGTCATTCATTTACAGTCCAAAAGGTAGGAGTGGATGGTGCTGGTCAAGTTCCTGAAGGCCAGCTGACTAGAAGGGGGAGGGGGACACTCCCTTTCCGAGGCACCCATTGTCACCACAGTGATCTTAGTTTATTCTGCACCAGGCTTGGGTTAGTTACTGTTAGAGTCTGAGATGTTTTATCATTGGAAGTAGGTGGGACAGAAATGATAGACCAGAGAAGACCCCTGCCCCAGCCCACTCCCCTTCTCACTGTCTGTCCCCCTCTGCACAGAGACAACAAGAATCAGAAGAGGCTCACAGAGCCCTGTAGGCGTATGGTAGTTGATCCATTGAACCCCAGCAAGCTCTTGTGCAGACCTTGAAGAGTTTGACATAGTCGTGAACACCCAGCTCCCGCGGCACAGGCACCTCAATGTGCGCCATCACAGGGGGGCACCAAGGGCTTCCCCAGCTCCCTTTAGAGAGGAGGAAACTGTCACTCAGAGGTCACATGGCTTGTAGGCGGCAGTGCAGAAAAACATACCAATGTCACGTAAATCAGGAAGAGAGGCAACTGGAATGTCCTTAAGCTGAGATTTCCAGGTGACATTCACTCCTAGACGATCGGCAGCCAGACACCCCACCTGCACTGAGGAGTCCATGCAGACAGGACTGGAGAGCAGGGTCTTGTACGTCCTCACCTGTGTGGAGAGCAATGGGTTCCATCCAGAGTGGGAAGTCGGCTCTGCAGAGCCCACACTAGGGGCCCAAAGGGGCTTGGGGCTGGGCCACCTCCAGCACTCCTCCACCAGCCTGCGTCAGGCACGAGGTGTTAGTCAGCCCCTCTCCCTCACCTAGGAAATGCAGTCTGGCCCTGGTCACACAGCACGCACAGGTGTGAGCGGAGCAAGAGCCAGCTGTGGGCCAGAGACAGCCTCTCCTAATTCATGTCACGGTGTGTAATTGTGTCCCAGCCTCAGTGACTCTGCAAATGTCTTCACCCAGTATGGCACATACCCCTCAACCTGAACCCCACACACCCCTGGCTTCTCCTTTTGGCTATATGGCCTGTTGTCCCCTCCCAGCCTGATTGTGATCACACCAGACCCATTGAATGACTGAATGGAGGGACCACAGTCTCCTCCAGTCCCAGTGAGGGGGCAGAGTGGTGAGGCCTGGCCACCTGGCCCAAGGACAGGGCCTGGCATTAGTCCCGGGTCAGACACAGCTACACCTTTCCCTTTTCACGTCATCCTCTTTGAAAGTGGGTCTTAGTCTGTCTTGGCGGCTATAACAAAACGCCACAGGCGCATGAGTTAAAGACACCTGAAAGCTATTTCTGAAGTTCTGACAAGGAGGCTGGCAAGGTGAAGATTGATGTGCCAGCAGAGCCAGCGAGGACCCTCTTCATCGATGACCCCTCTCCCTGTGCCCTGGGTGGTGAAAGGACAGGGATCTCTCTGGGGCCTCTTTCATACAGCCTCTGACCTCCTCAGAGTTCTCCAGCCTCACAACCTGATCGCCTCCCGAGAGCCCTGCCTTCTCACATTCCACCTCAGGTGTGCGTGTGGGGGCAAGATTTCCACGTGAATTTGGGGGGACACAAATAGACCACAGCCACAAATAACGGCACCTACATTAAGCCTGAGGGGAAGTTCGCCCTCCCAAGCTTGGCATCTAGTGGGTGAGTGAAAGTCTGGGTGTCTGGGGGAGGATTTGGAAGGAAAGTGAAGGCAGCTGTCACTGACTCACAAATCAGAGTGGAGCTGGCCCTGACCTTCACCCTTCAGCATGAGAGCTTCCACTGCCCACCTCGGGGTCTGGACCAGCCCTGGAAGCCAGGCTGCACTGACCTGGCCTGGGCCACACCCCAGCATGTCCTTCATGCCCAGTAGCCTCACACCAGCCCCCTATGGTGCTCTGCTCCGTGCTACGGTCCCTGGGGAGGGTGGGTGGACGGGTGCTCACACAGTTGCCGTGTAGTGAGAGCCTGTCACGGGCCAGGCACTGAGTCTTCTCAGAAGGCTGTGTGGCACCGTATTTTAAAGCATTTTCCAGTGGCCAGGCCCTGTGCGAAGTACTGTAAATGCTCGGTGAGTTTAATCTCCAGAACAAATCTACGGAGTTGCGATCATCCTAACCCATGTTACAGATGGTGACTTGCCTCGGAGGAGCTAGGAGCTGCCTGAGCCCCACAGGCAGTAGGTGGTAGGGCTGGGATTCAACCCCCCACTCCCTGGAAACCTTAGCAAAGAGCTCGGTCTGGCCCTCCTGGCAGGTCTCCTACCCCAGTTCACAGGCAACTGGCAGGAAGCTCAGCAAGGCTGGTGAAGTCCCAGCCAGGCTGGTGAGGATGTGGGCACCAAGGCTGGCCCCCAGATCTGGCTGCCATGAAAACTGTGCATCACTTCCCCCGTCCAAGGAATAAGACCTGCCCTGGACCTAGAAGCTGGCCTGGCCATACCCTGAGCCCTTGTCCTGGAGGTCTACCAGCAGGCTGCTGCAGGTGGCCTCCTGATGCCACCTCTTCAGTACCATCCTCAGCTCTCAGAATTCCCAGGACTCTGGAGGATCTCACTGCATGGGCCTTAATTTCCCCATTGGTGAATGCCAACACTGGCCTTCACCCAGTCCCTGGAACCCAAACCTGAGTCACCTGCAAGGCCTCCCTCTCCCCACACCACATTAGCTATGGCCTGATCCTGTGGACTCTTGCCACTGTGTTGCGAGGCCTGCCCATGCCACCCTCACCTGGCTCTGGCCTGTGCCAAGGCTCCCTGCTCCTTCCCTTATCCCTTCAAACTCTTTTCTCCACACAGCAGCCAGAGCAAACTTTAAAACCCACACCATCTCATGTTGCTCTGTCAAACTCAGTGACACTCCGTCCTGTGCAGACTAAGCCCACTGTCCTACCCACAGCCACCAAGGACCTGAGCAATGGGCAGGCTCTAGTGCAGAGCTCCTCCCTCACATGGGCTCCTCCACTTTATAGATCATGCCAAGTGTGCTTCCACCACAGGAGCTCAGGCCTCCTACTTATTCTGGGGGGGTCCTCTTCCCCCACATTCTCAGGCCCTGGCCATCTCTCTGAAGTATCCCATCTCTCCTTCTTCCCTCCCCACCCACGTGCTTTCCTTCTCTCTTGGCTCTTCTCACCCCAGGGCCCACTGTCATGGACCCTAGACTGGGTTCCCAAGAGCAAAGACTTCATCTACCCACTGGGAACCCTGAAAAAGATGCTCTCTTGGCCCCAACTCCAGCCAGGCCCCTTCAAGCCCTCCTCCTGATCCTTGACCTTGGCCTATGAAGAAGGGAACAAGCATAGCAGGGGTTCTGAGGGCTCAAGGTCACACCTGCAGGATGACCCCTCCCTCCCTTAAAGTGCCTGCCCAGAAAACTTAGAGTTGCCAAGAGAACATTGTTTGTTCCAGCCGACACCTGAAGACTGGGCCCTGGGTCCAGCTTCCAGGGGAGGGCAGGAGCCCAAGTGCAGTGAGAGCCAGCTGGCAATCCCAAAGGGGGTCCACAAGGACCAACCAACAGCCCCTTCCCACCCCTCGTGATCGTTTACCTCCCTTCTGCTGAGCCCCTCTCACCCCTCCCTGTCCCTGCATTTTCCCTTTCAAATGCCAGTCACCCTGGACAAACTCAAGTCCAGTTCTGTTCTACTGCACCCCTCCCTATCGCAGGACTGTGTTCAACTCTGCCCTTACCACTTTAATTGGTGTCTAGATTTGATTGTCTCTGACAATCCTCATACCAAAACCATGCCTGGCCTGAAACAGGTGTTCAAACATTTGTTACATGGAAGAAAGGAAGGAAGGAAGAATGAATGAATGAATGAATGAACGGACGAACGAACGAACACACAAATCAGGCATAGTGGAAGAGTCCAGAAAGCACTGGACTCACGGGGCTGCGAGACCCCTTGGGCAATCCATTTACCTTCTACAGGTCTTGGTTACTTAGAGGGCTAATGGCACCCACTGAGCAGGAAGCCAGCAGGGTCAGCAGTCAGGAATGTGGAGTGCCCAGCATGGAGCCAGGAACATGTCAGTGCTTTCAAAATTAATATTGTTAAGTGCATTTCTTTGGAGAAAAGGACAAAATCTATTTACAGTTCTATTTGTTTTAAATAAATACTCTCTGTGTTTTGTGAAAATATGTGTTTGACAAAATTCTTAACATGAAATGCCAAACATGAGCTGCTTTGATGATTTGGCAAGCTTTAACAGGAGGACTTCTCCTCCAAAGACTCACTCCATGAGCATTTGAGACTTCAGATCCCCAAAGCCTGAGCACTGCACAGCTGGAAAACCCATCAGGGGGTGGAGGGCTGCCCTTCCAGGCAGCTCCTGACATCCTCCTTTCAGGGAAGATCCTAGTACTCTTTGTGGGTTTGCTAAGCACACATCTGACTGGTGCAGAGTACATTGTGATGTTCTGGCCTTCCTGCCCCCATGTTCCCAGGCTCTTTCCCTTGGGGGTGGCAGTACTGCATGGGCATCCCAACTCTGCTCACACCAGCCAAACCACAGCCACCATTTCCAGCTGTGTGACTCTGGGCCAATTGTTGTAGCTCTCTGGTCTTTGCTATCCTCACCTCCAAAGTGGCAATAATAAGAGGGTCCCTGTGAGGATCTCTTGGCTAACTGATGGCAAACAATGCATGATGCCTTGCACGTGGTAAGTGCCCACCTTGGACATCAGAGAAAGAATGGCCAAGGCAAGGTGGCTTCTATTTCTGCCACATCATTGCTAAACTTGGCCAAATTTCTTCCCAGGTCTCAATCCTGGTTTGCCATCAGTAAAACAAATTAGGGTTGGCTCTGAACCAGAGGTTCACTGGAGCCTGGAGGAGGCTCCCTGACAGTGACCCCCTGCTCATTCCAAGCTCTCCCTGTAGGGAAGGCCAGGTACTTACCTGGATCTGGCAGAAACCGCGGGCCTTCAGTTCGTCCAGGATGAAGACCTGGAAAGCCCGCAGCAAGCCTGCGTAGTCAGCAGTGCACATCTTCCCAGGTGGGAGCTGGAGCCGGAAGGACGCTTGGGTCTGGATGGTCTGCCACAGCTGAGGCCCTGCAGCAACATGGGAGGGCAGCAGGCAGAGGCCAGGGACCGTCAGAACCTTTCCCTCCACAGAAGCGGCTCTCCCAGCTAGCTTGAGGTACCCGAGTGTCTCTGTTCTGCACTGGCGGTCTCAGAACCCGAACGCTCCCCAGCTTGAGGGCTGGCCTCCTACACACTGATCACCCGCACAGCTAGTTCAGTCCTGCCTCAGTCTCTAAACCAGGGTGCTGCAGAGGATCCGGCGAAGATTCTCTTTGGAAACTTCCCATGTGGGCAGAGTCCAGCCCCCAGCCCTGCCAGGCACCAGCACTGGAGATCTGGGTGGGCCAGGAGGAGAGGTCAGAGGGAACAGCTGTTCTGGAGGCTGGAGCAGCACCTGGGAGCACCCCCTTGGCTGCTGGGGCCCCACCTGCTAAACATTGGTCCTTAATCCAAGACACCCAGGACAGCTGGTATGACAGCCTTTCTCTCAGGGAGCAAATGGCTCCAGAGAAGCCACAGATAAAGCCCAAGTCCAGGGACCTGTAAGCATCTCCCCTTCCAGAAGAAAATGCTCCCTGGGCCTCCCTCCTGCTCCCGCTGCCACCTGGCTTACCATGAGAAGGCCACATCTGGGGGAGAGACAAGGCAGCCCATCCACCCTCCAGCCCTCACTCAGCCCTGGCCCTGGGAGGGAGGGGGGCAGGGCAGACAGCAGGGCCACTCACGCTGGCAGGCCCGGGGTTGTGGAGGCTCTGTCACCCAGCGTTGGCTGTCCAGGCTGCACACCAGTGGCCCCTGAGAGAAGGCACTACGGTAGCCCTGGCGACACAGCACCTGGCACTGCTGCTCAGCTGCGCCCCCTGGGCCTGAAGTTCTCTCACAGAGGATCACTCCGCCAGCCACGTCCAGCCCAGAGAAAGGCAGCGGGCACCGCGGGCCTGTGGGATGGGGAGAGGAGAGGAGTGCGTGGGCACCTGCGGCCTGTGGAGGGCCGAGCTCCTGCCCCGTCTTGGCTTCCCCTGCTCAGCCATCCGGCCCTTCCTCCTGCCCCTGCCCACTGTTCACGGGCTCTCAGGCCCTGGCCTGTGTGCTCCTCTCCCCTTCAGCCCCTCCTAGACCAGCTGGAACAGACTGGGCAGCATCTTCTCAGCACAGGAGTCTCACCCTTCTTCTTTCTGGAAGCCCATTGACCTACCAACCTGTCTTCCCCAGCTCAGAGAGCACACATCCTCCTACTCGAGCACCCCAGCACCTCGAGCCCAAGGATTGGCACCCCAGCCCCCAACTGTCCCAAGACAGAAGGATGGTGAACCTCCTGCTCAGTCCCATGTCCTCTGCCCTGACATCAGTGAAGGCTGTGACTCAGGCCCTCCCAACATCCCTCCAGTCCCCCTGCCAGTTCCCCCAGTTAGAGCAGACCCCAACCCCACTTCTGCATGGAGATTCCCGTCCACCTTCCAACATCAGCTCAGTCTCCTGCCCCTGGAGCCCCAGGCCCCTGCTGTGGACCTCCCTCCTGTCAGTCACTCCAGATCCTAGTCACCTGCCCCCGGGGGCTCCCCATGGGTTGGGTCCTTGGGGGGAAGGGGGCTTCCCTCTGTGCACCCAGGCCTCGGCTGAATGCTGACCCAACAGCTCAAAGGAAGCATGCTAATTACAGGGGTGAATGAGCCCATGAAGGAGAAACACCCAACGTGGCAATTTCACATATGATTAGAGATTTAATTAATTACCAGACTCTCAGCAGTGTTGCTGCCAAAACATGTCTGGCTTTAAAATCTGCATTTAAGTGTGACACGTGGGGCCCCGGGGCAGGGCTCCAAGACCTGAAAGACACACCTCCACCTCGGGTCAATCTTCCTTCTCATAAGAACGAACGCCAGCCTCCGGCCAAGCGTGGCCTGCAGTGGTCTGGCTGAGCTGCCTCTCAGCAAATGCTGCGTGTGGGCAATGGAGCACCAGCCAGCCCGCCAGGAAGTGTATCTGGCTCTCTCACTTATCAGCTGAATTCCCTGGTGCAAGTCGGTTGACTGCTCTGTGACTCAATTTCCTCAAAATACTAGAACAGTAAAGCCTACCTCCCAGAGGAAGCAGTTATTTAAAAACGACAATGTGACACTCATTATGTGCTAGGAACACCATGAAAAGGCTTGCCAACATTAGCTCGGGTAATTCTCCCCACAGGCCGATGGGGTGGGTCCTGTCATCTGTACGTCAGGGATGTGGAGCCTGAGGCACGGAAGATGGGTACCTTGCCTCCATCCAGAGCGGCTGCCCAGCAGGGCGTGCATCCGGGTGCTCCAGCGGCGTGCAAGCGTAAGTGTACCATGCTCCCAGGGGAGCCGTACAGAGAGGATCTCAGTTAGTCCTCCCAGTGACTAAGAAATAGCTACTGTTGGAAACCGAGGTCTAGAGAGCTTAGGGGCCCAGCTCCAGGCCTCCAGCACGTGAGTGACAGAGCCGACACACAAGCACAGCCCGATGCATTTAAGTGTGACACCTGGTGTCACAGTGTCACTTAAGTGTGACAGTCTGCCCCAGTCTGAGCTTCTCCAGCACTCTCTGCAGCAGGTCAGGAAGAGGCTTCAGGGACTCAAGTCTGGGCCATCCTCAGTGTGAACACAGGGGACCCTGGGCCTAATGACACCAGGACCCCAGGACCGTTCCACTTTCCTGGCCTGATGGTATTTCTTGGCCCTTGACATGATCAGGAGTCCAGGGCACTCCAGAACTTTGAAGGAGTATGGGCAAGATCTCTAGGTCCCATCCTGTGAAATCACGCAGCTTGCCCCAGCGGACTCCCGTGGCTGTGGCAATCTGAAGAGGCCGGAGCTGCCGTTCCTGCCACCTCCCATCAAGTTCTTTGCCATTCCCTCTAGACTTCAGACCCAGACCCAAGGCACTGGGAGCCAGAGGAGTAGATAAGGACCCACTCGAGTGTCAGTGCCTTGTAACTATTACCTATTAGCACCAGGGCCCTGCACAACTGAGCAGATGAAGGAAACCTGCTCAGCCATAGGAGAGAAGATAACATGCCTCTTCCCTCACTTCCTTTCCATCTTCCATTCCCAATAAGCGACCTGCCTGAGCCTGCTTGCTGTCCTCTCCCACAGCTGCACAACACAGAGCCAGCCAGCAGGACGCCCTGCTAAATCCTGGTGGCTTCATTTGCTCCATGTGTGACTTGGCCATGTTCGTTAACCTCTCTAGCCTCAGTTTTGCCATCTGTAAAACGGAGAGAGGAGTGGTCTGTGTGCTGCATCATTCAAAGGCAAAACGGGATGAGGGGCGTGAAAAGTACCTTCAGCAGGTAAATAACCCTCTACCTGTGACCACCCCAGTTGCCCCTAGGGTGAATGTTGACTGTGCCTGACTGAAAGCAGACCCTCCTCCCCTTCCCTATCTCAGAAGCACGTCCTGGGCAGTTCTGCTCCCAAGTGCCCACTGACCACCTGCCAGGTACCTGTTGGGAGCAGCTGTTGAGGGTCATGGAGATGAGCGAGAAGAGGGCCTCCCTGTACAAGGGAGTAAAATGGAGGAGCAGCACCCAGGAGAGCCCGGGGCCCTGCTCATGGGAGCGAGCACGAGGCAAGTCGGCCCTCCCTGCCTGCTGTGGGTTCCGCCACACACGCAGCCAGGGCCTGCAGGACCTGCCCGCCGCTCGGACCAGCAGGGCTTAGAGGTTGGAAAATGTAAACAAACAAAAATAAGCACAGCCCAAGAAGGGGACTGTGCACCTGCAGGGTCATCACCTCGGGTTCCTCGGCCCTGCCCCACCCATCGCCCCCAGGTGTAAGAGATATTTCTAACGGCGCCATTTCTGTCCTGAAATGAAATTCAGAGTCTAACCCCCCTCCTCCTGCAAACGTTTAAATGACTGTGACGTCCCGTGAGACCACTGTAACATGTAGTCACGTGTTTCTACACTCTAACATCAGCACTGATGCGTCCTTCAGTGTCTGATCTGCACACAACCTTGTAAACTAGAGGCTAAAATTAACAAGTGAACGGCTCCAGACACCCCAAGTCCCCTGTGGAAAGCATCCAGCTGTCCTGGGGTCCTGCGATCAGGTTCCTTCCTCTGACAGGGACAGATAGGCGGCAAGACCAGAGCCCTCCATGGGCCACGGAGCTTCCTGAGGCACCAGCTCTGGACAGCCCCGGACAGGTGCCTCCCAGCTTCAGCCCCCCAAGCGTTTGCAGGAAGTAGGCATGAGTCTCGTCATCATGACACTCACCATGGCCGTCTTGCACTTCCTGCCCCCTCCCCATTCCCATGGCCCCACTCCCTGAGCCCCACCCACCTGGGGAGGGCGATGTATGCAGAGCAGTGCCCCCCATGATCCTCCCAGGGGCAGGACTTACTCTCACAGGCAGGCTGGCTGCCCGCCACACGGGTCCCAGGCACCTCCTCTCCATTGTCCAGGACACACCAGCAGCTGCCCTGAGTCGGGTCACACTGCACTGGGGAGAAGCCCCCGTCCTGTGCCCTGCAGGCTGGGATGTAGCCTGGGCCGACGGCCCTGGCCAGGGCTCCGCTCCTGAGGACCTCACAGAGGCCTGGGCCTAGACAAAGACACAAGCCAGGAGGCCGGGCTCTTGGCTCCTGCCCCTGTTTTGGCCCAGAAACAAAACCTCCCTGCCACCCCCACCCTCGGTCAACCCTCCGGCAGGGGCCCCAGGGTCTGCTCTCCCTGCATCATCCTCTGCCCTCAAGGTGCTTCGGACCTTAAAGGAGAGCCAGGTGAGGGGGCAAGGACGTTCAGTGAGACAAGTGACAGCTGTGGAACTTAGCCAACAGGAGGCACTGAGGAGCCAGCAAAGGTCTCTGGAGGGAAGGCTGGCAGGCTGCATGAGGTCAGCCAGGGGTGTCAGGGGACACTGCGGAGAGCAGAGCCAGGCCCCAAGAAAGCGTCCAAGGTCTGATAGACTCGGTCGCAATCAGAGCCCTCAGCAAAGGTGAGGAGGAAGCGCAAGAAGCCAGAGGAGACAGGTGGAGCGAGGCGTGTGGGCCTGGGCCACGCCAGAGGCCGCCTGGTCCTGAGGGTGATGTAGCATCCTTGGTCTAAGGCAGGTGGAGGACATCAGCACGCTGCCCTTCAGGGACACCCCTGTGCTCCCCCATGGAAGCCAGACCAGGGCCAGGGCCCACAGTGCATCAGGCCCGACAGTGGTCACCCCGGAGAGCACCAGTGCTCTGTGACAGGGGTCAGATCTGGGTTGTGCTTTCCCATCACGAAGCACAGCCCCCTCTGCTGTCTTCCCTCCTCCCATGGTGTGGGTGCGACTGCCCGCTGCCCGGAGGAGAAAGCAGGTAGAGTGAGGTCCGGGCTGTGTCCCCGCAGCTACAGAAACATTAGCACGGGACAGGAAGTCAGGTTTGGGACTGCGCACCCAGTGCTCGGTGGGGAGCGGGGAGGCAACAAGGGGAGGGTCCCCCACTCACACTGGCCACTGCTGCTGTTGCCAGGCAACACCGCTTCTCCCGACGCGGGGTGCACACACCAGGCGCGCGCCTCAGTCGCCTGCAGCCGGGCGTACTCTCCTGTCTGAGGCAAAGCCAAGGTCAGAGCACTGTGCGAACGCTGCGGCAGCCCACCTACAACAAGGTCCCTCCCCAAACACCTGGCATGGCTTCTCTGAGCGGAGAAGGGCCTTCTTCACGTGGGGTCACTACCCTGCTTCTGTCCCTGTAAGTCCATGATGGAGTTGATGGTTACAACCCCGGGAGGAAAGGAGGTCAGTTGCCCCTCTGAGGTTGGGGACAGAGGCTCACTCCCAGAGGGGATGCAATGGAGCAGTGTTCCCGGGCTGGTTGAGTGGCAGGTCAGCCCCAGGGCCTAACTCCTCCTAGCCCCGAAGCTGTCACTCTCCTGAACCAACCCCGCCAACTGCAGGAGGGATTTTTACACAAGAGCCTTAGGAGAAGGCCTAGTATCTGACTGGAAATAAAGATATGGCGCAAGGAAACTACCAAAACTCCACCTGGCTAGGGACCCACTAACAGCACCCCCAGGATCAGCCTCTTCTTCCCCACTCCGCCCCAGGCCAGCTGGGATCCCTGGCATGCCACTTCATGCAATAGGACCTCAGTCTCCCATCTAAAAAGACAGGAGGAGAGGGCACGGCATGCAGGGGGCCCTGGGTTGGTCCCCAGCACTGCCAAAGCAACCAGCAAACCCAGGCGGCAGGTCTAGACTTCCTGGAGAACATTCCTTCAGGGACTCCTTGACCACAGACAAGTCCCCCCTCCTACACCCTGATCCCACAGCAGCAGCCCAGGGGTGCTCTGGGAGAGGCCCTTCCTAGTTGCTGCTCTCTCCTCTGGTATTTGTTGCCACTTGTTTGGTTTATAATCTGCTGTGCCTGGTTTGCAGACAAGCAGTGGCAATGACAGTGCATCTGACATTTGCTGAGACTGTGACCAGGAGGCTCAAGCTGTGCTCCCAGCCACCTGCTCCTAGTGTCATTGCATCCACGTGGCCTGGGGAGGGAGAGCTACTGTCCTCACTCTCCACACAGAGGCCCAGAGAGATCAGGTGATGTGCCTCTGGCCACACAGCTTGGAGGCCACAGAGGTAAGAATCAAACCCAAGCAAAGGGGTGACAACAATGTGGTTATCAGTCTTAATATTGAGAAGGTTCCAGCTATCAGTTTGACTACACCTAGGGGGCAGGCGACAGAGAGCATTCAGCTTGGGCAGGGAGAGCCTTGGGTGCTGGTCACTGGCACAGGGCCCTGCACCAGGGCTGGACGTGAGAACCCACAATCCCAGGGCCACCGGGCCATCTGCTGGAATCACGTTGTCCACCCCAGGAGCTGTGGTTCCACCCTCCCTTCCTCAGGAGCATCAGTCCCTGGGAAAAGGAGCAGGTTGTGTGCCAACCAGAGGTGGTTGTTAGCCAAGATAAAACACTCAAATCATATTGGCTAATTTCTCTGCAAAACAATCCCTTTGATGTTAGTTAATATTTTGTACTACTTTCTGCTAATTGATGCATACATCATTATATTTATGTCTCTGTGTGTGTGTGTGTTTGTGTGTGTGTGTGCGTATTCCTGGTTTACTCACTCAAAAACACTATGTCAATTTTGGTTAACTTAAATAAATATTCATTTATTTTATATTTTTTCTATTAAATCAAAGTTATGAATAATTAAAAATATATTTGTTTTCTATTAAAAAACTCACTCATAATTGGGCCATGGGCATAGGACCCAGTAATGACAAGCAATTTTCTCAGTGCTTGCCAGCCTGTGCTGTGCGATTTGATCTCACTTCCTGGGAGCTGAGTAGAGCAAGCGGCGGCGTTCCCGGGACTCCTATCTTAGGGGAAGGAAACGGAGGCACAGGGATCTCCATCACCTGGCACGGGAGGGGAAGATTCCAGGCATGAGCTCTTTCTCTGGGAGCTTTGGCCAGTGCTTCAGTCAGTCATTACAGTCATCCAGGAAGCGAGAGGCACACGGAGGAAGTCCCCCTTTCAGGGGATGGAAGCCCAGTGCAGGGCCCTGAGCCAGTAAGCAGCACCCAAGGCTGGGGACCCGGAATAGAAGGAGCACAGTGGTCTGACCCAGATGACTTCAGGAAGCACATGGTAGCAATTGTACAGGTGCCTGGTCATCTTCAAAGACTTTTCATGAAAAAATATTTCCTTAGGGGCAAAAAAACCCCCCGGGACAAGGGCCAAAAAGTACACCAATCTTATGATTTAAAAAAAAAAAAAAAAGCCACTGGAGCACAGAGAAGGTAATTAAGTTGCCTAAGGACACACCGTCAGGGTCTACTAGACCCAGGACAAATACCCAGTCTCAAGATTCCTCTCGAGTCTTTTTTTTTTTTTTCCTCGGGTTTTTTTTTTTTTTTTTTTTGGTACTGGGGATTGAACCCAGGGGCACTCCACCACTGAGCCACACATCCCCAGCCCTATTTTGTATTTCATTTAGAGACAGGGTCTCACTGAGTTGCTTAGGGCCTTGCTAAGTTGCTGACACTGGCTTTGAACTCGCGATCCTCCTGCCTTAGCCTCCCAAATGCTGGGATTACAGGCTTGCGCCACCATGCCCGGCTTCCTCATGAGTCTTTAAGCCAGATTAACCAATGAAAACTAGAAAAGCCTTCTTCAGTGGGATGAGGTGAGCTCCTGCTTCCTTCCTCACATCTTCTGAGCCCTCAGAGCCTCACCTCTAGGCAGATGGGGGTGAGCAGATCTTCTGGAGATGGGTTTTCTTGGGACACAGCCTGTTTCCAACCCGAAAGCAGCGCGTTGGCTAGAGCCGTCTCACAGGCAGTGGGGCCTGGGGGAGAGACAAATTGGCTGGTGACCAAGGGATGGCAGCAGCCCTAACTGACTCCAGGTTTCAGGGTGGGCCCAGGGGGTAGAGGTGCCCTACAGAGATATAGCAGTTTGGAGGAGAATGGGCTAAGGTCAGGGACAAGGACATAGGGGACGAGCCAGCTTTGAGATGTTGAGGGGCCAGTGATGACACAGGGTCCACCTCAGGGGACAGGCGGGCACTGCAGGCACAGATGCAAGGTTGGAGGTGAAGCCAGGGCATTGCACCGACTAGAGCCAGCCTCCGTCCTGCTCTCCGCCTGGCCCTCCACCCACCCTCCTGGGGCAACAACCAGGAAGAGCCGGGTCAGCACCAGCCCTGGCCCTGGCACTTGGGAAGAGTGTCTGGCCATGCTCAGGAGTAGGTCTGAGGGCTGGACCATGGAGCCACCCAAGCGCGGGTGACCACAGCCAGCTCCATCAGCCTAGCCTGCTGGGGTGGGGCGGGGTGGCCATGGGCGTCACTCACACTTGGGGAGCTCGGGAGAGCGTGCCGTCAGTGAGGCGGGAGTGGGCTCCCCCTTCCCGTCCACGCACCAGCAGTGCCCTGGAAAAAAGCCACAGCCAGAAGTTCACGAAGCGCCTGGGAACTCTCCAGGGCACCCTGTAAGCCACTTCCCCTCTTTGCATTCGTAGCCGTGCCTGCCGGGTGGCCTGTCTGCAGCCAGGTCCTGCCCCCTGCACTGGCATTCTGCAGTGTCCTGCATCCTGGTCTGGCATCCTGCACTGTCACAGGTCTTAGCATCCCGGCCTCCACGCGCTTGACCTTCCAGATGGCTGAGGGTCTCTGCTCCCCTCTCTCCAGGAGAAAACCAGAGGCCTGAGGAGCTGAGGGGTTTGTCCAGGCTGCCGAGGAGAAGGGGGGCCTGGGAGTCCAGCCTACTTGCTTCCCCAAATGGGGTTCTTTCCTCTAAGAGAAAGAAAGGGTGTCACTTAGCCACCCCAGGTCCCCTTACCAGTCCCAGCGTGGCACTGAACAGGCTCCCAGTTTCCAAATGCATCGCACTGCGGCACGTAGGGTCCGGATCTCAGAGGGCCAGCTGCCCCAGCCGGGTCCTCCAGGAAGGAGCCGCGCCTCTGATAGAAACTCAAGGCTGGAGTCACAGAAGAAGAGCAGAACGTGACCAACTGCCCTGGGCACCCTGTCACAGAGAGCCACCCACATGGCCCCACTCCAACATAAGTACCCCAACATAGGTGGCCTTCTTATGTGTCTGACAAACATGTCACCCCATAATACTGCAGAGGCCCCTCAGAATTTTCATCAAAATCTCTAGAATAATAATTCCTGGGCTTCAGAGTGGAAGAGTCTTTGTAACTCTCTACTGTGACGTCCACGCAGGGAGATTAGGTCAGGGAGGGCTTCAGCACTCGTTCTACGACCTCATCTTGGTGGGACTGATGGGGGCCTTACCAGGCACCGCCAGCTGCTGCGTAGACCCGTGCTTTAGTCAATGCAATCGTCTCGTTTCTATTAGAGTAATATGATCACGTGTAACGAACAAGAAAGATGCGCTAAGCCACGGACCTGGGGCCTCGCAGACAGGACGTGCGGGTGCGGCTTTGACCAGAGATGGTCCAAGTCAGCCCTCGAGCCTCCCCTGGCAAACTCCTGTAGGCTGGTTCTCACCCCCTCAAAGTTTGACCCCACACAACCCTGTCTGCTCCGTGAAGTCGGAAGCAGAGGGAGGTCACATGAAGCCCCCGCAGGCACCCAGGTAAGGGGACCGCAGCCCCTCCCAGCCCTGGGCATCTGCCTGCCCTCCACACAGTGTTCATTCTCCGCAGCCCAAGTGGCCCTCAGGCATTTCACTTAGGGTTGTTCTGTCCTCCTGCCCCCGACAGGTGTTTAAGCTCCTGGGTGCAAAGCCTTGCACGGATTTTGTATTCAGAGTGGTGCCTGGCTGCACTCTGCACTCAGGAAATCATTGAATGAAAAAAAATAGGAGTGAATGCTTGCACTAGGCGAGAGGACAGCGGGCAGCATGCACGGCCACTGGCCTGGGTGTCCCAGCCCCAACGCTGCTCCTGCCACCCTTCACTCTGACCTACCCCACCCATCTCCTTCTAGGTGGCTGTGACCTGTCTCCAGGCCCTTCCTCCAGGGCCATCTGCAACCTCCACTCCTCAAGTGCAGGTGCCAGGAGTGGAGTGGTGGCTTCTCACAGGATCCTAGGGCAGTCCAGGTGGTAGTCACCTGCTATTCCCAGGACAATTCTTCCTAACTTGTCACCCTTCAGAAATGGGCTTCATGGCTCCAGAGGGGAGAGCTTATAGATAAACAAATACCCACAGCCAGAGTCCATCTGGGGACGCCAAGAGTCACCTTCGAAGCAGCCTGGTGCAGCGGGCAGAGCTCTGGAACCTGGTAAGCCTCTGCCTAAATCCTGGCATGGTGCCTCTTAGCTGTGTGATCATGAGCAAGTTAGCCAACCTCTCTGAGCCCGAGTTTGCTCTTCTATGGAATGACTATATTATTTACCTAACAGGGTAAGTGTGGTCACTGCATCAAAAATGCAGATAGGCCTTAAGGACTGAGCTCAGGCCAGGCTCAGCCATGCACTTACGTCCACCCACCTCCTGCAGCCAGCCACGCCCCCTCGGCCCTAGACACTGATGCCAAATGTGCTCTGTGGCCCTCAGTGTCTTCCTGTGCTGGGCCCTGAATGCTCAAAGCCCCTGCACTTGCCCATGAATCCTTCCTCTTTCTCCACAGAGGCAGACAGGCAAAAGCAGAGCCTCAGGCCAGTTGGAGAGGAACTTCCTTAGCTGGACTTCTAAAGAAAATGTCCTCCTGCCATTCAGTGATGAATCTCTGAGCACCTCCAACTTTCTCTTCCCTTCCTCAGCATTTCCCACCCCAAGTCTGGTGGCCACAACCCAAGGGCCATCAAGCCCTACCCATGCAGGACATTTACAATAACTGGTTTCTTTTCAAAAGCAGAGTCATTAAGTCTCTGAGGAACAGAGACGGGGGCACCTGTGCTCAGGCTCAGGGGCAGACAGAGCAGAAGCGGGAGAGGAGGAGAGAGAGTGGCCGGCGAACTGCGCCGGGAGCTCCTGCCCCATGCCGGGTACCGAGCTGCCCCGGAGGTAAAGGTGAACACGGCGTGGTGCCCTGACTTCCAGGAGAGTTGTCTGGTGACAGGGAGGGCCCGGAATCCAAGGTGACCTTGGGAAAGTCTCACATGCAGTTAGAAGAACAAAGACCCCAAGCCCACAGCAGACCCCAGCCATGGGCGGGCAGGGAGGTGCCAGCCCACTGCCAGCCTTGCTCTGCCTTGGTAAGGGGCTGTCACAGGACCCAAGCTCACAGACCCAGACAGGGAAGCACCTGGCACAACTGGAAAGGGATGGGGGTCTCAGGGGAGGCTCAGACATGGAGTCCTGCATCCCTGCCACGTGGTGTGGGCTCAGGTTAAGAACTCCCATGGCTCAGGACCCTCCTGCCAGGGCTGTGGGTGGGGCCGGCAAAACGTGGGCTCTGGGAGAAGGGAGGGCTTGGCACATCCCTGAGATCTGCTGGGCAGGGAACAGAGTGCTGAGGGATTGGCCCGAGGCCCCGGCCACCAGGGTGCCCACCCAGCCTGCTGGCTCTTGGATGAGAGGCACGGCCATGAGATCACCCAGCCCTTACTTTCCCATTTGTAAAACATCCCCAGAGTGTGGTGACAGCTTTGTCCCCTGGATGTTAGAAGGTGAACTGCAAAGATGTGGCCTTCTGCTAGTGGGGAAGGACCTGGTCCAGGTCGAGGGCGTTGTGTGGCTGCCACTGGGGCTGGAGCCCACGGGCCTCTGTGGCTCCGTCCCCTGCAGGTAAGGAGCTGTGACTTTGGGAGCTGCTCTCAGGATTCAGTCAGCTCCCAACTCAGCTCGTGATATGAAGGGCCCTCAGCCTTTCCCCTTCCTGGTCTTCCTGCATCTTTGGACATGGACGGAGCTCAGGAACAGGCTGGTGGGGGTGTGTGTGGGGTGTGAGCATCTGTGTCACTCATTTTAAAAAGACTGTCAAGTTTCACCGCGACATCGGCCACACAACACCTGGAGGCCTGGCAGCACCGTGAAATGTTCACCTTTCCAGCTTTGACTGGGGACACAAAACCACTTTGCCTTTCTTTCCCAGGAACCACCAGCCTGGGGCAAGCAAGCAGCCAAGCCCTGGGGATGACTGAGGGGGCACGGAGGGCACGCCTGCCTCCTGGTAAGGCGAGTGAGAAACCTCAGCACCCAGCACTCACTAGACTGAGCAGCCAAGCGGATGGCATCTTCGCTCCCACGCAGAAACTTCTCGAAGAAAGCCTCCCGGGAAGGGAGGAGTGGAGGAAGGCCCAGCTCCTTGTTGGTCAGCCGGATTCCCTTGGCCACCAGGAAACTCTCTCCCAGAGGGAAGTAGGAATTGTTGGAAGCGGAGACAATCCCTTCGGCTTCCTCAATGAACTGCAGGACACTGCGCTTCGCCGCCTCGCAGGAGCCAGGACCTAGAGGAGCAGAAACACCCCGGCTGGCGTCATTCACCATGCCTGGCTCCCCCAAGCTGAGCTCACATGCACACGGGCAGGGCTCAGCCCATCCCCGGGCACCAGCTCTGGCCACAGCTGGAATGTTCTTCCTGCCTTGCCTCCATGACCCCACTCACTCAACATTTACGGTGCACCTACTCCTTAGGACCTGCACTAGGTGATGTATGCTGCATGCTGTGCATCTACTCCCACTGCCTGAGGGTTCTAGAAGATTCTGTGAGGCATGGCAGCTGAAGAGCATGCACACTGCCTGGCACTGTCCCTAGAATCATCACCATAGCAAGCACCACCCTCATCATATTTATTTCAACGAATCATGCTGTGAATTCAACATGGGGTGCCCCGTGGGTTCTTGTCAGGGCAGGAGATTGGCAGAAAACTTTGACTTCTGGAATTGGAAGACATCATTGTTTTCTGGATCAAATGAATATTCTTAATCAAATAATCTATCAATCCTAGGGATTTGGTACCCTGAAGCAAGAAAAGAAAGAGAAAAACTCACAGTTAAAAACTTCTACTCATTCTCCATTGCTTCCAGGATAAGGCAGAAGTTCTTTAATTGGGCACATACAAGCCTTTAAAATCTGTCCCTCTTCTACTCATCCTCTTCCTGCCACTAACCTTTCTCCCATCCATTCCCCCCAAACTGCCTGTGTTACAGCCTCTCTGTCTGTACTTGCCATTTCCTCTGCCCAGAAGGAACCCTCCTCAGGTTTCATCCCAGAAGCCGGTGCCAAGAGAACCTTCACCTTGGTCCCCAAGCAGAAGAGCAGTCCCAGGCCCTGGGCATCCTCCCTGTACTTCTGTGGGCTCCCTTCTGTTCAGCTATCATGACTATTTATAACTGACCTGATTACATGTTTGGTTTTGCCCACTGGTCCCTGAGCAACTCAGGGCAGATAACACTCTTTCCATGACTCTGAATCATATAGCACAGTGTACACTGTAGGTGGTACATAAATGCGTATTAAAGAAAGCAAATTTTCGAAGGAAATATCATGATGGACACTATTGAAATACAGACAATAATCAGAAATTATTTTGAAAATTTACTCTCTAAAAAATAGAAAATCTTGAAGATATTGACAAATTCCTAGAGACATATGACCTACCCAAATTGAATCAGGAAAATTTAGACAGATCAGTTTCAAGCAATGAAACTGAAGATACCATCACAAGCCTACCAACAAAGAAAAGCCCAGGACCAGAAGGATTCTTAGCCAAATTCTATCAGACCTTCAAAGAAGAACTAATACTAATCCTCCTCAAGTTATTCCATGAAAAAGAAAAAAAGGGAATCCTTCCAAGCTCATCCTCTGAAGCTAGTATCACCCTGATACCAAAACCAGACAAAGACACATCAAAGAAAGTAAACTTTAGACCAATATCCCTGATGAACATACATGCAAAAATCCTTAATAAAATTCAGCAAATTGCATACAAAAACATATTAAAAATATAGTGTACCATGATCAAGTGGGGTTCATTCCAGGGATGCAAGGTTGGTTCAACATACAGAAATCAATAAATGCTATTCATTACATCAATAGACTTAAAGACAAGAATCATATGATTATCCCAATAGATGCAGAAAAAGCATTTGAAAAAATATAGCAGCCACTCATGTTCAAAACACTAGAAACTAGGGATAGTAGGAACATATCTCCAACATTGTAAAGGCTATTTATGCTAAGCCCATGGCCAACATTGTTCTAAATGGAGAAAAATTGAAAACATTCCCTCTAAAAACTGGAACAAGACAGGGATGCCCTCTTTCATCACTTCTGTTCAAAACTATTCTTGAAACTCTAGTCAGAGTAATTAGACAAAAGAAAGAAATTAAAGGGATACAAAGAAGAACTCAAACTATATTTGGCAATGACATGATTCTATATTTAGAACATCCAAAAAACTCCACCAGTAAACTTCTAGAACTCATAAATGAATTAACCAAAGTAGCAGGATATAAAATTAACACCCATAAATCAATTGCATTCCTACACATTGTGATGAATCAACTGAAAGGAAATTAGGAAAACTACTCCATTCACAATAGCCTTGAAAAAAATAAAATGTTTTGGAATTAATCTGAAAAAAGAGGTGAAAGACCTCTACAATTAAAACTAAAGAACACTAAAGAAAGAAATTGAAGAAGACCTTAGAAGATGGAAAGATCTCCCATGTTCTTGGATAGGAAGAATTAATATTGTCAAAATGGCCATACTACCAAAAGTGTGATACAGATTTAGTGCAATTCCTATTAAAATCCCAAAGACATTCTTCATAGAAATAGAAAAAGCAGTCATAAAATTGATTTGGAAAAATAAGAGGTGCAGAATAACCAAAGAAATCCTCAGTGAGAAAAGTGAAGCAGGAGGCATCACACGACCAGAATTTAAACTATACTACAGAGCTGTTGTAACAAAAACAGCATGGTACTGGCACCAAAACAGACATGTAGATCAATGGTAAAAATAGAAGACACAGAGACAAACCCACATAAATTCAGTTATCTCATATTAGACAAAGGCACCATGAACATACATTGGAAAAAAGATAGCCACTTCAACAAATGGTGCTGGGAAAACTGGAAATCCATATGCAGCAAAATGAAATTTGACCCCTATCTCCCACCCTGCACAAAATTCACCTCAAAGTGGATCAAGGACCTAGACAGTCGTCCAGAGACCCTGTGCCTCCTAGAAGAAAAAGTAAACACAAACCTCCATTATGTCAGCTTAGGAATTGAATTCCTCAACAAGACTCCTAAAGTATAAGAAATAAAATCAAGAATCAATAAATGGGATGGTATCATACTAAAAAACTTTTTCACAGCAAAGGAAAATTAAAAATTTAAAAATTAAAGAAAAAAAGAATGTGAAGAGAGAGCCTACAGAATGGGAGAAAATCTTTGCCACCTGCACCTCAGATAGAGCATTGATATCGAGGATATATAAAGACCTCAAAACCTTTAACACCAAAAACCAAATAACCCAATCAATAAATGGACAAAAGAACTGAACAGATACTTCACAGAAGAAATACGATCAAATATATAAAAATAATGTTCAATATCCCTAGTAATTAGAGAAATGCAAATTAAAACTACACCAAGATTCCATCTCACTCTAGTCAGAATGGCAATTATCAGAATGGCAAGAATACAAACAACAATTAATGTTGGTGAGGATGTGGGGGAAAAGGCACACTCATACATTGCTGGTGGGAATGCAGATTGGTACAAACCACTCTGGAAAGCAGTGTGGAGATTCCTCAGAAAACTTGGAATGGACCCACATATTTTGACCCAGCTCTCCCACTCCTCAGCATATACCCAAAGGACTTAAAGTCAGCACATCACAGTTTTGCAGCCACATCAATGTTTATAGCAGCCCAATTCACAATAACTGAACTATGGAGCCAACCTAGATGCACTTCAACAGATGAATGAATAAAGAAAATGTGGTATATATACACACAATGGAATAAAGAAGAATGAAATTATGGCATTTGCAGGTAAATGGATGGAACTGGAGACTACCATGCTAAGTAAAATAAGCCAATCCCAAAGAACCAAAGGCTGAATGTTTTCTCTGATATGCGGATGCTAACTCACAATAAGTGGGGGCAGGTAGGGAAGAACAGAAGTTCATTGGATTAAACCAAGGGGAATGAAGGAAAGGGAGCAGGAGTGGAAATGGGAAAGACAGCTGAGTGAACCAGACATAACTTTCCTACATTCATATATGAATACATGACCATTGTAATTCCACACCATGTACAAACACAAGAATGGGAAGCTATACTCCATATATGTATAATATGCCAAAATATAGGCATTGCCTTATTCATAGGGCAGGTGCACATCCCCTAAAATAATACACTAGGCAGTGTCTGTAGTCCTCAGCTGTTAGCATGGTCTTAAAACAAAAACAGAAATTTAAAAGGAAGGCATCAAACACTGCACACGTGTGGAAGTTCTAGTATTTGCTTCCTAGTGGATTGTCCAGTACGCACACCATCTCCTCTGCAGTCTCCTGTTATCCATGAGAAGGTCACTGTGTGCTACCCTCATTCGGAAGATCAGCCCTACATGCAGACCAGGTGAATGAGATTAGTCATCAACTTTACTAGGTACTTTTAGTATTAGCAACTCAGATTCCTACAATGGTATGCAAGAGGACCACATGCAATCTTAGAGCATCCAAACTTACAGGAATGTCACCACGTTGGAGGCCTGACCTCTGGTATAGAGAGTGATTCTACAGGTCTCACAAAATGAGACTTCTTATGTAAGGGTCATGCCCACCTCACTGTGCAGGTCTAAATAACACCTAAGTGGAGGTCAACCCATGACTAAATAAGCACCACTGAGACCAGCTATTGACAGTACTATGGAAACACTCATGTCAATTCTTCGAGGAGCCTAGTGCCGATCTCATGCTTGGTTTTGGGTTTTTTTGTACCAGAGATTAAACCCAGAGGTGCTTATCCTCTGAGCAACATCCCCAGTCCTTTTTATGTTTTATTTTGAGACAGAGTCTCACTAAGTTGCTTAGGGCCTTGCTAAATTGCTGAGGCTGGCTTGGAACTTGCCATCCTCCTGCCTCAGCCTCCTGAGCCACTGGGATTACAGGTGTGCGCCATGCTGTATCCTGTGTTTTAATGGAGAATCCTAGCATCCTAGCAGCGATGTCTCCAGGCCACTTACAATGCCAAGGGCACTCCAGTTCTCACCACGTGGTCCTTTCACCCAACATTCTCAACATCTAGTTCTGCTAAAGTCTAAACCCTGCTAATGTCAAACAGTCTGATGGATCTTGTCTTCATCCCGAAGGTCCTGGCAGTGCAACATTGCAAGGAACAAGTTGAAAGGGCCCATCGGCAGCTGTGACATTACTTTAACAGTAGAAAGTGCTGGTCAGAGAGGCTGATGTGAGACCAGCAGGGCTGAGCCTGGTTGTTCTTTCAAGCTGCTGCCAGAGCTATTTGCAATAAGGTGTTTTAATTCAAGACCGAGAGTCAGCCTCACTCTACTGACTCCTCCTGCACCACGACTTCCCTCTAAATCCACCTGCCACCACGCTGAGCCCACAGACCTCCGTCGGCAACTCTTAGTTAGTCCCTCAATTGAATCTCTCCAAGTCAACGACAGTCACTTTAGGTAACACTTTGACGTCCTGAGCACCAGGAGTGCCCTGTACAAGCCCCAGGATCACCATAATACCTGCTGGTTAGTCGAGTGGTGCTCTTGCTTTATCAGAGCTCACTAAAGCACGAGCATGGGAGGCCAAGAGCCAGTTGTGGCCACCGCCATAGGCTTCATAGGCTCTGAGACAATGCTCTGTACACAGAGGGCATCAGAAAACATCTAAGGTATGTGATTTAAATAATCAATTATATGATAATTAAAAATGGACTGTATTACCCTTGTCAACACCTGGCTATGCAGATGTGGGGGGGATTCACTTCCCCCTGTGAGTTGGATTCTCTCAACCTGTACTAGGAATGCACCTGGACGCCTCTGAACTCTATTCCAGCTTTGGCACTTAATGCCCTCCCGCTGGATATCCTTTGGGAAAAAACACAAATTTGGTTCTTCCCATGGGTTAACTCACACGTTGGGACCTTGCTTGGCTCTGCCCGAGTTCCTTCCAGCTCCAGGCCAGCCTCATCCACACACCAGCAGCTCCGAAGGTCAAAGTGTGCCAGAGGTGTGCTAAAATCTGAGTAGGGCCCTGGGTATCGGCCAAGCTGGCCATTTAGGATCTGCCAAAAGAGGTAGGGATCCAGGAGGACGTTCTCCCTGGGCCAAGTCAAATTCCCTTCCAACGATGCCAGGGGGACATCTTGGAGGGAAGAATATTGGGCCAACACCGGAAAGATGCCTTGCTGGCCAGCCTCATACAGGTTTTGAATGAAGAGACGGAAGTTTCTGGAAGATGCTTCTCTATAGCTCATGACCTTCGTTAGCAGCGTAGCCGGAGTCAGCTCTTGGCCATCCTTGTTCTGTGCCCTCCATCGCTCGTACCACTCAAAGACCTGCTCAGGGGGCCCATCACATTGCACTGGTCTCCACTGTCCCCCGGCACGGCACTGTGGGATGTAGATGCTGGAGAGGGCGGGTGGCGAGCTGGAGTTGGCCCGCAGGGCCCGCACCGTCCCCAGGAAAGCTTGCTCGGCCTGCAACTGGCAGGGCGTGGGACCTGGGAGGACAAGGAGCAGGGGCTTCAGATTAGCAAGTTTAATGCGCCGGAAAAAACCAAAATGAGACCTAACTGTCCAAACTGGATCTAACGCTTCAGGCAGCCACAGTGACCTGTCCAAATAACACCTAGACGAAGGCCAACCCCTGACCAAATACTCACTGTTGAGACCAGCTTTGGAAGCACTGCGAAAACATGTGTGTGTCAGCTCTCTGAAGCCACTTCACTCCTCGGAATGCTTACTGTTACCCACGCTTCCCTGGATACTCACTAATTTAAGCACCTAATTTTGCCTTTGATTCAGGTCTGCCCTTTCTCCATAAGCAAATTCATGTTTCTGCAATGCACTGGGTTTTGGGGCCCAAAGGACTTAACAGACTTACATTGCTTGGGCTCGCCAATTATACTCCGAGTCCCAGGAATGGCCTGTCCCTCAGCATCCACGCAGTAGCACTCAGAATTGAAGCATTGGACGGGCAGGAAATGTCCCTCGCTAGTACAAGAAGGGACAAACAAGCTGGAGCCAGCAGGCTGGCTGCCCACAAGGCTTTGCATGCGAGCCCTTTGCTTCTCACACTCTGTGGGGCACCTCGGTCGTCCACCCCTGACCCTGGAGCCAGGACGTTCTTTGCCTTGGGCATCCACACACCAGCACTCTCCAGCAAAGCACTGGACATCCGCATAGCTGCCTTCAGTTGTGCACGAGGGGACAAAAAGCCTGCCAGGGGTCTGCTCACAGGCCTGGGAGCTGAGCGCCATTGCCATCACGTCACCTAGGTCCCTTGCCACATCTTCTGGTACAGAAATAGCATGCTGCAGGAAGACAACAAATTCTGGAAGCTCCAGGAGAGAAGCAAGGAATTTTAAGGCCTTTTGGTTCTCTTGCAAGTTGACTTCAAAGCCAAAGCTGCCCACAATTGGCTTATTCATAGCAGAGTCCTGAGAGGCACCGAGGGCTTCTGTGGCAGAATTTGAATCCAATCCCACAGAGAGTGTCTTGGCTGGGTCTATCCGTCCCCCTCCATTCTGGAAACCTGAGAGACCAAATTGCTGGAAAAACTGACTGAAGTTAAATGTACCCCTGATGCCAAGGGCTCCAGACAAGTTGAACTGGCCAACATTTTCCAAAAATTTTCCTCCAAAAAGGTTTTGCTGGAGTCGCTTTGGGTTGGTGGTAAACTGAAGGGCAAGACGAGCCAGCTCTCGGGAGGGAAAAACAGCCCTGATGGCTTCTTTGAGGAGACTCTCTGAGGCCGAGAACTGTGGGTCCTGCCCTTGCACCATTGGGCGGAGAAGCCCCGAGTCAACCAGGAGCTCCTTGATCATGGGTGGGCACGACGTGGCTGACCTGGCTCCTCTCTGAGAGACCCGCCTTTCCCCAGGAGCAGAGAACAAGTCACGCTGGCTGAAGTCGCCTGAGGTCCCAAAGTAGAGCCTGGTCAAGGCTTGCCGCCTCGCTGAGGCACAAGACTGGTCTTCAGCTGCAGGAGACAAGAAAGCAGAGACACGGGTTAGCATCAGGAGCAACCCTGAGACAGCCTGCAGGCTTTTCTGGTAGTCAGACGCCAAGAATTTGATCCAAAACACCTACATTTTGGACCACTTTCTTCTCTGGTCCTTTTACTTTTTTCTTTCACTCTGAGCCATCTACGTGAGGCCATTTTGGTGAGTGACTTCCAGGCCGCACAACCACTCTCCTGGCTTTCCCAGGGGTCCATTCTTTTCTAAAACAAGTCTCATAGATGTTGGGCCAGATCCTGAGACTCTGACCACACTTGCTAACTGTACTGGGTTGAATGGTTTCCTCCCGAAAAGAGTATTCGTATCCACCCAGAACCTCAGAATAGGGTCTTAGCAGATGTTATTAAATAGGAATATTTCCCTATATTGTAATACACAATATTAAAAATACAGGAAATGTGCTATTTACCATTCTGTACTATACCATACTATAACACCCACCCATACTAAAACACCCACCCTGGACACATCCTCTGGGCTTCTTGATCTTCCCTTGAAATTACTAATTAGCAGGTAGCTAACTCAGTGACCTCGACATGGCCAGGCCATTCTGTCCAAACAGCCTGGTTGATCGTAATCACCACAAGGAAACAAATACAAAATTCAAATGCTAAGTGGCCATCTCAGTCACGCAGGTAGATAGATTAGCAGGTTTAATAAGCCAGTAGGTAGGATCCAACGTTCTCCATAAAACCATAAATCGTGGAGGGGGGGTCTTTAAACAACCTACCCCCCCCTCAACTTTTCAAAATAATTTTTTCCTCTTGATTCACACGGATGCCACAAAAGTTAGTCACCAATTTCCCTCCATAACCAAGAGGCAGAGAAAGAACTGGCGTGTGTATTGAAGGGGGAAAGGCCGCAGCCTAAGACCACCGGCACACCCTGACAGGCCTGGGTTCCTTCAAGGACCACTGCAGGAAGGCATGGAGAGGTAGCATCCACTGGTCTGCCACAGCACTCACCAGTTTGGAGCTTAACCCTGCTGTGCATCTGTTAGGGGCCGTACCAAGGCAAAAAAATCCAGATATTTCCATGTGGCATTTGTGTCCACAGCAATAGCACTGAGGCACCATGAGGAAAGGGAAAACATGTGACCCATTGTGACCTAGCTGTTCACCTGAGAGAGTGATTGTCTTTCATTTGCAAAACCAGCTCTTCATCTCCACCCGAAAGTAGAAAGCATAACATTCTCTAGGTTTTCAACAGCTGGAATCCCAGCAGCTTGGGAGGTGCTAGCACCTAAGGGAGACCCTGTCTCTAAATAAAGTACAAAAATTAGGGCTGGGAATGTGGCTCAGTTGTCAAGTGCCCCTGAGTTCAATCCCCAGAGCCACCACCGCCCTGCTGGCAAAAAAAATAAAAATTAAATTAAATTAAGAAGAACTGAAAGGTGATTTTTCAGTACCTCTAAGACAACCTCAAAATCCTCTTTCCTGACATCCTCACACTCTGCAGATAGAATACAACCAAACAGAATAGTCAAAGTGTTAAGTTGGAGAAATTTAAGGGTTTAACAGCAACTACTGAAAGAATGTTAATACATGTCCATGTTGAAGTTACACAAAGACATGCCTTCCTCCCTCCCTGTTTCAAGTCTTCCTGAAGCCACCCAGCTGGCCCAAGGTGAAAGCCATGAGAACTCCTAGACTCCTCCCTGATCCCCATCAGCAACATCCTCATGATCTCACTGGTAAGGTGGAACAGGCTCTTACTGAAATCCTAGTGATAGTTCTCATTGTATTAGTCAGCTTTCCATTACTGTGAGAAAATACCTGAGAAAAACAACTTAAAAGAGGAAAGATTTATTTTGACTCATGGCTTCAGTCCATGGTCAGCTGGTTCCATTTTTTCTGAACGTATAGTAAGGCCAAACCTATGTCAGAAGGGCATGGCAAAGCAATGCTGCTGACTTCATGACAGCAGGGGAGCAGAGAGAGAGACAAAGGGCTAAGGACAAGATAGAGTCCCCAAGGGCATGTCCCCAAAGACACACTCCCTTCAACTAGGCCCCGCTTCCTGTAGCTTCCAATACTCTATTCAGTTATTAATCCATCAATGAATTCATCCAATGATGAGGTCAGAGCCTTAGTGATCCAACCACTTCCCAAAGGCCCCGTCTCTGAACATTGCCTTCAACATGGAAACCTTTGGAGAACATTTTACATTCAAACCATAAAGCTTCTTCTACTTTAACACTTGGTCTCTATTCTGAGTTGAAGAGTGTCCCTCAAAATTCTTTCCAGAGCTATAGAATTCAGTCCTATTTGGCAAAAGGGTCACTGTAGATGTAATTGGTTAAGTAAGATCATTAGGGATCCCCTAGTGCAATGTGACTAATATTCTTGTTTGAAGAAAGACACAAACACAAGGGGAAGACAGCAGGTGACAATGGAGGCAAAGACTAGAATTATGTCATCACAGCCAAAGAATGCCAAGAACCACTGGCAACCACCACAAGCTTGGGAAAGGCAAGGGAGCCCCTCCTTTAGAGCCCCTGGAGAGGGTGTGGCCCTACTGACACCACGATTTTGGACTTCCAGCCACCAGAACTGTGAGATAATGAAGTGTGGTTGTTCTAAGCTGCCCAGGTGGTGATGACTTCCTATAACAACCTTAGGGTTGAAGTCCCCGCCATCTCTCTCCAGGACACCATGATGACCTTCCAGTTGACCCCTGCTCCTTTCAATCTCTCCTCTGACCTTTCTTGGTTATCTGGCTTACACACAAAGACCCTTATGGCATCTCCAGCTTGAAACCTCAATCTCTCCCGATTTCCAGCATGAAAACCCCAAGCCCTCGTCATCGAAAACACTGTTGTCCTGTCCTGGGTTCCCCCAAGTCTTAGAGTGCACAGCAAAGCTCCTGATCATACTCCAAGTGTCTTCCCTGCCCTTCTCGCTGACCAAGTGTCCTCAGCAGAGCAAAGCCGGTCAGCCGTGCCTCTCCTTCCTTCTCTGGCTCTCTCTGTGGAGATCCTGCCCCCACTTTCCTCCATCAGGAAGCATCTTCCTCTGGTCCAGTGGCACCTCTTCCAGAACCCTTCCCAGGTGCCACCCCTGCATACATGCTGCAAGACAGAACTGATAAAGTCCCCCCTTTATGCTCCTTCAGCTCCCTAGACATATTTCTCCCATGGCACCCATGAACTTGACTCTCTTTGCTTCACCTCTGAGCCCCTGGATACTCCCCAAGCTCTCTGAGGAAGCAACTAGGTCTGACACAAGATGAGACACGTGATGGAAGTTTGTGGTAACACACCACATTTCAGACACAGGGAGCTAGAAGGGCCTGAGGGCACACTCAGTAGGCAGCTAATGAAGGCTGGCAAGAGGACAGTCCTCAGATACAGTGAGAGTAATCTAGGAGAGCAGAGGAGGACAGGCCCCCCTTGAGAAGAAACCCACCGCAAGATGGCAGCTCCCCTTGCTGCCGGGTCCCAGGGATCTCCTTCCCCTGGACATCCACACACCAGCACGGCCCTTCCTTCTGGCACTGCACTGCCTGGTAGTTTCCGCTACGGCTGCAGCTTGGAATATAGGGGTGGCCAAAGCTGGTCGCTGCAAATTGCTCCACTTCACACTTTGTGGGGCCTAGAAGAGATCCACAGAGTGGAGAGTAACGAAGGAGGCTTGCCGTGTCCACAGCAGGGCTTGCTATTTGGTGTGGCAAGTTCTTAACTCCCTGCACTTACTCAGAATGGAGTCTGCAGCCAGGCAGCCTGCAGCCATCCCAACACCCAGCCACGCCCTCAGCAGAAACACACCTCTGTGCGCAGCTCCACTTACATCGGAATCTGCCCGAGGTGAGGAGCTGAACTGCGAGGAACCGTCTCTGCAGTATCCGGTACAGGGTGGTTTCCGCGAAGGTCGAAGGCAGGTCCAGGCCAGCAAAGATGGTGTCGTAGATTTCATCCAGAAGCAACTCCAAACCTGAGCAAAAGACAGCCGGCATTTCAGGGGTGGACCCCTTCAGAAAGAAAGCCCCGACCCCTCTGGGCTAACAGATATCGAGAGGGACAGAGATTTTACCAACATCATTGTGCACTGGGTCTAAACAATGGTTTCCAAAGTCAGGGCTGCCTCTCTCGTTGGTCAGGCTGCTCACAGCCTGGCAGTGAGAGGTGGAAATCCATGCTGGGTCCACGCACCAAGCACAGAGCTGCATCTCCCCGTTAGCATAAATGGAGGTGCCCGGTGGGCTGGCAGCAGATGCATTCAGGGCACCACAGGTGGGAGTTTGCAAAGGCCACTTCCCCAGCCAGACCCTCAGCAGCCTGGCAGGGGAGCAGGTGGGCATTGCTGCGTCTGCTTTACTTTAAATGATGCTTAAGCTCTCCAGGCGGGAATCGCACTCTCCCCTCCAGGTGGCCTGGGGTGTGCTCTCTCACCTGTCTCTGCCAGTTCCCGCCCTTGGCTGTCAGCACAGTAACAGTACCCAGACACCTCAGGGAACCTGCTCCGGAAGGAACTGAAGGTCACAAATGCGTCTGGAAACCTGAGAGAGAATGAGATTTATGGTTACCACCTCATAAGGAGGAAGACATCTCCAGCTCTTCCCATCAGAAGAGATGTGGCCACCTCCTCATCAGGGAGAAGGCGTCCTGCTTTTGGGCTCCATGCCCTTCACCCATGCATCTTGCAGTGAGCCCATTTCTTTCCTCATCTGGTCTTGCCCGTCAGAGTAAGGCTGGACCTGATAAAGGAAAGCTGGGCTGAGCTAACTTCTACCCATTAGCTGTTTTCCTCACTTGTAGCATTTGGCCAATTTATATCCACGCAGGCGTCTCTCAGAGTCAGGTGGAAACCAGGTGACTGACTCGCATGTAACTCCAGAGACAAACGCCAAGTTTGCTTTGCAAACATGTGGTTCACGATAGATGATCTAAATTTGTGAGATTAAATGAGTTCAAGGATCTTTACAACTTTTCAAGACTTCGAAAAGATTCTACAAGAGGAGATCTTTAAGAAGGAAATTTTCATTTCGTAGTTAGAGAAAAACAAAATCAATACGATGTCACAAACAAGGGCACCACCTCTTTCCTTAAGTTGAGGAAAAGTCAGTCTTAGTTATGTGTACCCTGGCAATTGGCACAGAGACTGGCTGGGTCCCCATTTAAGAATTAGTAGGAAGCTAAGGTATGGAAAGCTAGACTGAGAAACTCTTCCCAGATGCAATGAATTAGCAACCAGAGGGAAATTTTTCATCTTTACACAACATTGAGACTTTTTTTTTTCAATCCCCATATAACTAGCACCTGGGGCCTCATCCTGGTTTCTACCTATCTCTGGGGGTTAATCCCCAAGTACTAAGTTCATGGCAGCCATAGCTCTCGGCACTAACAGATCCATGCTAGATAATCCCTCCCAGCAAAATCCTGGAAATGACTTTAGTGTTCAGTGATGGGAAGATTAAGAAGCATAGTCAATCTCCGAAATGGAATAAAATACTAGGGTTGAGGAAGCTACTTATGAATGCTGGCTAACAGTGAGCACAGTAGCACTATGAAGAGAGGCTGGAGTGTGTATAGAATGGCATGGGCCACCGCAGCTGCCACTCTGGAAACAGTACTGCAAGACAATGTATGGTGGCAGCTGCCCAGATTCTGAACGTGCCATAAGGATTAACTAATTTGAATGGAAGTGAATTTGCAAAACAAAAGCTATGTAAATACTGCAAGATTATGGCTTTTTTTCCATGTTGTTTATCTGTCATTGTGTGTCTGTGGGTTATATAAAAAAGAATGTTACCATAAGTGTGTTGCGAAACTTACTTTGCCCAGTTGCCTCTGATAGGGAGCAAATGAGAAGAACATATGTATTTGGAAACTGGGAGAATTCAGTTCTAAAAGTACTAAAAGTAGTATAAGAGTTGTTTCTATTTATTGAGCTCTTTGCAAAATATATCTAATATATATCGACTCCTTTAATCCATTTAATGCGCATAAAAGGAAGGTGGTATTATTGTCATCTTCATTCTAGAGATTAAGACAGTGAGGTGTGTGTGCTGCCATCTTGGTCTGAAGGTGGGAACTGGTGTGCTTGCCCTCCTCTTAGCCACTGCATGACAGTGGTGTCACTCACTGTGTTTGGCTGTATCTGACTTCTCCCCCTTATCCTGCAAGGCATGTGACTATGTTCTGACAGTCTCCTCCAATTCCCAACACCTCACATTACCTGGCATCTAATAGATGTTGAAGGCATATGTGTTGGATATGTACATTGACCAGTCACCTGGAGGCTTCATCTAGCATGAAGTGCAGGGATTCAAGTCATTCTTAGTTCATGCTCCGCTGATGCAAACCAGAAGCCCACTTTAGCATCTTTGCCCAGGAAAGGCATGACCTCCAGGGTCTTCATGTTATGGTCAAAAACCCTCATTCTTAGCAGGAATGGTCTTTAAAGGACCTAATACCTGGACCTATCCGTGCTCTTGGCATGGACCTCACTTTCTGATATCTCCTCTTCCTGCATACTGGAGGTTGCCCTGGCTTCACCTGTAGGAAGGGTGATCCTGTCCTCCCAGGAAGATTGCTGTAAGGTTACCTGTTACTCTAAGTGCCTCAAGTCACTAGGGCTGTCCTTTCCTCACCTCTGGAGCAGATGCTCTGTGATGCTATTTTTAATCCCTTCTTGCCAGTTCTATACATAGTGAGAAGAGCTAAGGACCTGCAGCTGGACATATCAGAATTCCTGTCCTTGGGCTAGGGATATAGCTCAGTTGGTAGAGTGCTTACCTGTCAAGCACAAGGCCCTGGGTTCAACCCCCTGCGCTTGCAAAGGAAAAAAAAGAGAGAGAATTCCTGTCCTGGTCTAGCCACATGTGATGATTATCGTTTATCACACCTCAAAAATTACAAGTATTAAACAATCAGGTACTAAGGCCAAGCCCTTGCCATTTTTATCTCATTTAATTCTCACAACAGTCCTTTTACCAAATCTCTATTTGACAAATAAGAAATCGGGAACTGAGAGTGGTCAAGTCAAGCTCACCTGGCTGGGCCAGGTACCCTGAGTTCACTTCCAGTGCTCTTTGAACACGGCGAGCCTGCTGCTTAAATGGAACATGGTCCTTGGGAGGCTCACCTTGCAACCAGCAGTGGGTCCAAGCTGCAAATCATTCCAAGTTCCTAGAATCCAGTCCATCGTCCATCACAACCTGATTTATGTGGATGATTTTTTAAATGATGCCACTAGCTATGAATTTTGGACTCCATCTCCAGCATAATAATTTGCCCTATTAAAATTGTTTTGACATTGCTTCTGCTATTGTCACTAGTGACTTATTGTCACCAGAACAGGAGGACTTCTGTGTGCTTTCAACTTCTCATTAGATTTTATATCCCACATCAACCAAGGAAATTCAAACCTCTGAAACTAACCAGAAAGACCCAACAAAGGACAGGCCTGGCTCCATCCATATCCTGGGTCAGCTGGGTTTGGCCAAAGAATACTGCTAAGGGTAGTGAGTTTGAGTGGGATCCTCCAGCCAAAAAGGGCAACTCAACCAGGAGAGAAGGAAGAATGGAGAATATGTTCATTAGGATTATTAATGTGCTTCCAACTTCCAAGTGGAAGACAGACCACAGTGTGGGCAGAGGAGAAAACAGGTGTTGGCAGTCAGAGAGAGATGCCAGTGTGGAAGGGAATGCTGGGACCCAAGCAACAGAGTCACTGAAGTACCCTGTGTGGAAATACAGGGCCTGCTTCTCATGAGCACTGGCCCTAGGAAACCAATGGTTTCACTGCTCACTGGTACCAGGACATTGTCCAGTCATATAGGCCCACATGGCATATCATGTTGTCCCCTTTATGAGGATCCAAGTACCAATGTTTCCTCCATCTTCAATAGGAGAAAAAAAAAATGTGTTCCCTTGAGAAGCTGACTTCTTTTTATCTGGTAAAAACTGAATAACAGACTTTTTCATCTTTTCTCTGGATATAAGGAGTTCAGAGACAAATATGAAGCCTCTCATACTTGTTATAACTTTATGGAATGATTGGTGTGAACCAATTAATTGCCAGTCTTTGCCCTGACTTCTTATTCTTTGGGGGAGGGGTACTGGAGATTGAACCCAGGGGTGCTTTACCACTGAGCCACATCCCCAGCCCTTTTCACTTTCTATTCTCAGACAGGGTCTTGCTAAGTTACTTAGGGCCTCACTGAGACGCAGAGGCTGACCTTGAACTTGTGATCTACTGCCTCAGTCTCCCGAGGTGCTGGGATTACAGGTATGTGCCATCTAACCAGCATCTTGACTTATTCTGATCTTCTACCCTTACTTTGTCTTCCTCCCAGTTTCCTCTAGTTTCAATTTTTATCCTGTTCTGGTCATATGTGAAGAAAGAAAGAAGATAAAATCAATGCAATGTTTTAAAGTAATATGCATTACATCTGGTGGAAAAGGTTGCTTGCCTTTTGTTGATCATCTCAGGGTGATCATAGAAGAATCCTCAAAAAAGAAAATTCTAGAGGAGGGGGAGGTGATGGCATTGCCAAGTTCATGCTCAAATTGTGGTCAACCCAGACTTAGTAAAGCTCAGGAATCTGCAGTGCTAGTCCCCACCAGACATCCAGGCAGGCCATTTGCAAAGCAGGATTCATGCCTCTGGGCTCAGGTAGCAACAACCCCCCCTCAGTCAGATTATCTACTCCTTCCCTCAGGTATTTCCTCCAGAAACCTAACTACCAGTTAGCAGCACATTTGTTGCTAATGTGTTTATTTGTCTTGCACTACAGCGGGTGCTCCTTATGGGCCATGGCCTAGCATGGGGCCTGGGGTGTAACCAAGCACCACATAGGCCTCCTGAGAAGGTATCAGAGGGTGCGTCTGCCAAGATACCTCCATATGGTCTCTTCCATATTTCAATCTTGGCGCATATGAAGAGGTGCCTCCCCTTCCATTGGACGGTTAGGATGGCAGAAGCTGCTGAGGCATTTGGGGTGAGGCTTGTTGCTAAGAAGTTTGAGTAGCCTTGGTCATTAAACTGCCTAATGCCACATCTCCATTTAAATCCTCCAAGGAAATCCCCTCAGATTCAATATCCTAAAGGCAAATTGTGACTCTCCTTTCCAAACACATTTTCAACCATCCACCTAGAAAACAGACCAGCAAGTAATCCCCGACTCTCCCCCTCCCTCTCATCCCTGTTTCTTCAATGTTTTTTGCAGATTCCACCAGGTAGATATTTCTCCAGCCCTGCTCATCTCCCAGTCACCCGCTCCATCGTCTGCTCCAGATGAAGTCGGCCCCCCCCCCCCCCCCCCGCCCAGGCCAGTGCAGTAGCCGCCGAAGTCAGAGTCTCCACCCAGCACCCACTCTGCTCTTTCCCCACCCAGTCAATCTTTTCAAACTCCAAATAGGATGGTGATTATGCTACACGCCAACCCCCACCTGGCTTAAAAGTTTTGCTGTGACATGAGGACATGCACTAAAATATTACCCTTTGCTTTCTGAAATTCAGCTGTGACTGGCCATCCTGTGTTTTATTTGGCAACCCAGGTGTTAAGCTTACTCTTCACATGGTTTCCAGGGATACTTTGGCTTTCCCTGAAGAGTCACTGAGCCTGGGACCGGCCAGGTCTATGTAAGTATCAGACAATCCCTGATTCCTGTTGGGCTTGCAGTAACCGACAATCCAACCCTTCCCATGATCTTCCTAAACCAGAATTTGCCCTGAGACACGCTTCCGTACCCGAAAGGAAGGAGTCCATTTCGGGAGGGAACTTTTTTTGCGTGTCTAACAACAGATGCTGCATTCTCAATTTCTTGCCTTGAGCTACACTGCCCTCTTGTGGAAATAGCTGTGAATTGTTCCATCACCTCAACGCAGCACCTGCCCAGTATTTCCGTGGTGCATCATCCTGTTCATTAAGCAGTTATTGTGGTCCTGCGTTGGGAAAGGCTGTGTGCTACGTGCCAGGGATTTGGGAGGGGGGGCAGATGTAACTTGTATTCGTGCATTAGAGACAGTTTGTAGCATGCTAATTATGCTTTCTGAGTTCCTTAACTTCTGTTTCAGATTCCTTGTTTGCATTCTGGAGACTGATTACAAAATTATTTCCGTGAGTATTACAATAGCTAAAAGGATGTGAACTTCCCTGGATATAGTGAGCAATCATTTGAACTGAGGACGCACAGGTTTGCATCTGTGGGTGTCGGGTAAACCTGGCCATTTGAGATTTCTGCGGGCTCACAGACAGGCCTTTCTCTGGTTGCCTTGGGGTGGGGGGAGTCCAAGCTACACGAGCTGAAACTGGGTGACCTGTGAGAATTTCCTACAGAGGAATAATAGTCTATGATTTTGTCAGTTCTCCATGGTTTTATAAGTGAGGTCTCATCAGATCTTCACTGTGAACTAATGAGCAGGGATTGCCCTCCATTTCACAGATGAGAACACCAGGAGGTCACCCTGCTACTACTCCATGACAGAGACAGAAAGCAGGGCATGAAGGGCCAGAGAGTGAGGCAAATGGATGAAGTTGGCAGGAGTGTCGCAGAAAAGCTCAGAGGGACCCTGAAGCAGAAGGATGAGCCTCCCTCTCAGGAGGCAGCTCAGGCCCAGCCTCCAGTTGCCACATGCAAGGGAAGGTAGCCTCCCACCCTGGCTCTTTAGAACCAGAAATTTGGAATTTTGTGCTTTCGGTTGAGCATATGAAATTGTCAATTCTCAACTACACTTTTTACCTACAAAAATGGAAACTTCATAGGGCATTACCTACTAAAAATTCCCAATTTTTACACTGTTATGCAGCTCAAACAAGCCCCTCTATGAGACCAGCACAGGTTGCTGGTCCGAAATGCCTTTCCTGGCCCAGCCTGTGAGAATCTCCCCTCTAGGGGAGGGAACCATGTTTTTGGAGGCCAGCTGCCCAGAGGGCCCAGCTCCCTGCAGACTTCCCGTCAGTGTTCACAGATTAGTACGTCTCTTTTCACTCTCCACACTTCCATTCCATCTGAAGTCTGCAGGGTCCTTTAAGATAAGTAGGTGTAAATCTTGAATAGCCAGAAGTTACTTGGCTATTTGGGTCAAGATTTATAAAGCAACTATCATTTCATGTTTGCTATTTAAATCATTAAAGTTATTTACAAGTGCTCTGGCACATGCCTGTCATCCCTGTGACTTGGGAGGCAGAAGCAGAAGGATCACAAGTTCAAAGTCAGCCTCAGCAACCCAACAAGACCCTTCAACATAAAAAAATAAAAAAAAAAACTGGGGATGTACCTCAGTGGTAAAGTGCCCCTGGGTTAAATCTCCAGTACAAAAAAAAAGAATTTAATAAAAAATAAAGTTATTCACAAGTGCATACATACACATTCTTCACAAAAAACCATAAGCACAGTCACATCCATGCTTTTTAACATCCATTCTTTGTCCTTTTCTTCTGGTCCCCCTTCCGCGCAATTCCTGTTCCCCACAGCAGCGCTGTCCCTCTAAGTGGCCGGTGATAACCACAGGTGTGTGCTCACTCAGATCTCTGTCCTTAAGTCCTACACAGACACTAGCACGATGACATAAGCACACACAGAGGAGCTTTTTGCTTGTTTCCTTCTTACAAATTAGTCACGCTGTGTTACTTAGATTTTAGCTCTTGCATCTCGTAATCCTGATTGCCGCCAAAGCCCCTACAAGGGGACTGTCCCTTGAGCTCTTAGGAGCTCTTCTGAATGGCCGCAGAAATACGCCTGGCCTCCATACATGTATTCAGCCACCCACTTCTCGACGATCAGTTATTTTCCCCCCATTTTCTGCTACAAGGAAAGTAGTGCAGCAGGTTCTCAGTACGTGTCCCACCCTCTGGGCTGGCTGGGCCAGGGAGTACATGCATTTTTAACTCTAATTACAACTGCCAGCACTGCAGATGTCTATCAGCGCCTGTGGGGTAAGGTAGCTCTTCATCTTCACCAGGCTGAGTGTGTGACCCATGGAGCCCCAAGCCCCCCATGTGAGTGTGAGCTTCCTCAGCGAAGGTCTGGGGACGAGTGCACCCCAGGGGCGCTGCCCTTACCTGTTGTAGCTGTGGACCAAGTCGAAGATCATCATGTCCGTGGTGTTGACGAATTTGCACTGGACAGGCGTAAACTGTCCGTCTGCAGAACACTGGGGTGGTGACTTGTCTCCCACCCCGTGGAGAAGACGGCGGTTCCTTATCTCACAGCTCCTTGGACCTAAACGTTTTCATGAAAACTCGTTAGGTTCCTGTGGACAGGGAGGTGCACGTGTTTCTGCACGTGTGCAGAAAGTGCCTGTGCTTATCCTGCCTGCGGGACATGTAGGACCCCAACAGTGACAAGGACCTGCAATGGAGACCCACAGCAACCTTTGGAATCCCGCTCTGCTTCAGAGCATGAACCACCCACCATTTGAAATGCTGGAATAAACCTGCCCTCAGAACGCTCTCCTTCTCTTAGTACCTGGTTCTCTGCCATTTTGTCGGGTGTAGGGAGATAAGGGAAGGGGTGAAGAGGGAAGGAGATCTCTGACACTGGTCAGCATGCAATGATGATTTTATTCTCCATTATTCTCCCTTATTCTCCTCTGTTACATATGATTTTGGCCTTTTATACCCCTACAGACAAAGAAGGCAAAAAGCCAACAGCAATGGCCAGGGCAGAAGCGCAACAGCCAGACAACCACTCCTTGAGCTGTTCCTTAATCTAACCTAGACTCAAACATTTTGAGCTCTGTCCTTTCTCAGGGCCAGAGGAACATTCTTGTTTGCAAGCCATGTTCTCTCTATCTGTTTCTGACCTCTTGGCAGAAAATCCTGTTTGTAGGCAAATCCCACCAAGGACTATGAAGTCCCTAGTTTGTAAGAGCACCTGTAGTCAAAACTCCTGATTTCCCTCTTGGTAGAAAATCCCGTTTGCAGGCAGATCCCACCAAGGACCATAGAGCATCTCACATGCAGGAACGCCTGCAGCCGTAAGTTCTGATTCCCAACAGTCGGGCAGAGCTGAAGGGTAAATTTACGGTGAGGAAGCTGTTCCCCTCCTCGGGTGCTGATGCCCCCGGGACTTACATCGTGCTGGCCTCCCCAGCTGGCGGGTGCCGTACACCTCCATGCCCTCTGCGTCCACACACCAGCACTGGCCCTGCTGCAGGTCACACTGCACAGGCGAGTAGTCCCCTGAATCTTGACACTGAGGGAGGTAGGAGGTGGCCGTGCTGTTGATATAGCCGCTCAGCAAGATCTGCTGCTTGTGCAGCTGGCAGAAGGACAGACCTAGGGTGACAAGTGGCATCAGAGCACACGTGTGGGTCCAGGACCAAGGCCAGGGGGACACAGCTGAGAGGGAGATGAGCAACCTAGGACCTCAGGACGGCCTTCTGAGGGCTCTGGTATTCTGTGGACTGAGTCAGAGCAGGGCAGATCTCACGAGTAGCACACTGATCAAGCGCTGCCCCCTGGCCCTGGCGCTGCAGGGGGGAGTCAGGCCAGGTGTTGACAGAGCCTGTCTGAATGTGGATTTCTTCATGACTTGCTGTGTGACCTTGGGAAGTTGCTCCACCTCTCTGGGCCTTGCTTTCCATACCTATGGAGTGGAAAGGACGTCTCCCAGGTGCATGAGGGAGAGCCACTAAGGCCAGACATCATCCCCCTGTTGAATACCTACTATGTGCCTGGGGAGCTGCATGTGTTAGATCCTCACATCACTCGGAGGCAGAGTCTGTTCATGCTGCAGGTGAGGATCGAGAGCTCAGTGAAGGCAGGCAGCCTGGCCAAGTGGGAGGCCATGCTGCTGACAGTGTGAGAGTTGGCCCTGTCCTGGAGCCAGGGCACAGCCATGTGGCACCAGAACCCTAAGCAGAGTCCTTATCCACTGCAGGACAGCTTCTCGGGTTCCACCTCCCTTTTGGAGGTGACTGGCTTCAAATGACCTTTGTTTTAGAGCTCCAGCGTGCCCGGCTGGGCAGGGGGCTTCTTTGTTGTAAGCAAATGGCGTCCCACAGCCTAGAGCCAGCTGCAGCCAGGTGGGAAGCGCCCCCTGTGCCGCGTGGCTGCTGCCTCCTCACCACTGCTTCCTGAACACCAGGCCCCGCGCCTGGCACGCAGGAGGACCTTGGCTGAACAGATGACTTGGATGTCTCCTTGGACTTCCACAGAGCTCCTCGGGCCCTTCTTATCCAAACCAGGGCAGCCAGCAGCCTGGGGGTGACTTGGCCCCTGTCCCCCACCCAGTACTTATGCCCACATGCCGGAGTCCTGGCAAGGCCCCTGCCTCCCTGGGGGCCCCGTTTGCACTCACAAGCTGTGGGCCTCCCCTGCTGCCTGCTGCCTGGCACTTCCCTGCCATCGGCATCCACACACCAGCAGGCGCGGCCGTCATTCTGGCACTGAACGGTCCTGTGGAAAGTCATGTGAGGTGTCACTATGAAAGGATCCCAAAATGCAGGCTGGCCCAACCTGAAGAGGCCAGGGGCCTGCTGGTTATGGGGAGAAGCACCAGGTGGGATCAGGCCAGGCCATGGGTTGTTCCCAGGGAAGTGATGGTTAAGCCGGGACTTGCACAGTGGCCTTGGGGTGGTAGAAAAAGGTGTGTCAGGTAAAGACCTGAGAACAGGACGTAGCGGAAACTGCCAGTGTCGAAACAAGAAAGGCGGGAACTGGGAACTAAGCAAGGCCACTGGGAGTGAGGTGCCCTCCTCCTCCTCCTTGCCTCCCAGAGTCCACAGAGGTCCTAGCACTGGGCAGCAGCCTCTCTGCACTCTTGGGAGTGTGCCAAGTGTGGCTAGGCACAGAAAGAGAGTGCGAGACCGCAAGGGGGCGTTTCTCATGTAAGAGTGTCAGAACACAGCCCTGTAGATGGCATGACTGTGGGAGCAGAGGGAACATCAGTGGCATGCACGTTAAAGGACTCTGCGGGAAGAGCTGTCCAGACCCTGCGATACACACCAGCACCCCAGGGCCCAGGCCTGTGTGAGGGCAGTTGCAAAGGCCTTTCCAGAGAGCTCGGGACACGGCTGCCCAGAGCTGCCCTGAGAGCCAGAGTGGGCGGGGTGGGGGGGGTTCAGAGGAAACCCTGGGCCCCGAGGGCCAGCCAGCTCTGCTTCCCACCACCCAGATTTCTCTGCGAGGACACCAGGGATGTGGAGACACTGAGAGCTCACTCCCCTTTCTCATTATTAAAAAGCCACACACACTTAGTAGTGAAGCAATCGGAGTAAATGTGTTGGCAGGAGGAGAAGGGATGTCAATCAAGGGCAAGGGTTGGATGGGGGCTCTCCCGGTCAGCTTGCCTGGAGAATGGAGAAAGGCCCCAGCCACATGAGGGGGGCCATGTCACAGCCACACCAAGGGGCAGGTGGGTTCAGTTGTGGGAGTGCGTTGGGGTTGCAAGATGCCCCTAATGCATCTCAGGCCCCGGAGCCCGGGAAGTCAGACTTACTGGAAAGCACCATCCTCTGAGCACTGGGGGACGTGGTCGGCCCGCTTCAGAAAGGCCGCTGCCCTCTGCAGCTCACAGGGACGGAGCGGCTGGGCATCCACCTGGTATTCTAAGCAAAGCAAAGCACTTCATGAGAGGAGGGTGCAGGCCAGGCTCCAGCAGCAGGGACGTCGCCTGAAGTGCCCTGCTGCCAGCAGCATCCTCATTAATCATGACCGTCCTGCCGACCGTGGCAGCCGAGCTGCTCTTCCCAGGGCCACACCAGCTCACCAGTCCTCCACACTCCCCTGGGAGTGGCAGATAACATCTCCATGCACCATGTGGCACCAGGCTCAGCAGCGAAAATAACCTGCCCAAGGTCAACGGCTGGGAAGGACGGGTTCCAGAATAAACCCAAACTAGGACCCCAGTCTCGCCCAAGCCGCTGGTGGGTCCGTCGGAAGGCCATCAAGAAGTTGTTCTTGGATTTGTCACGCCACTCCCTGCAGGGACAGCCCCCTCCACACAAAGGCAAGTACAAAGGAGCTCACAGCCTCCCAGCCCTCGCCGACAGCCCCTGCAACAGGGGATCTTACTCAGGAATCACAGCTGCTTCCCCCGTAAGTGCTATTTAAGTACCCATGAGGGAGCTGAGGCCTGGCAGGAGTCCCAAAGTCACATGCTGACCCAAGGTGTAATGGGGTCTAGTCCACTCTTCAGGGAGATTTAGTTTATGTCATGCATTTGAGTGGGAAGTCATCAGCGGGCTGGTGACGTCTCAAATACTTGAATGCACGACACAGACCCTGGGGACAGCCAATGAGATAAAAAAAAATGCATGTCAATGTCAAAAATTTGCCCCAAGGGTGGGATGAGGCGAGCTAGAACTGAATTAGGAAGCTCTAGTTTCCTACCTCCATTCTACCACCACAGCTCTGTGACCTCAGGAACTCGGGTCACCTCTCTGAACCTGTGTCTCCATCCATACATAACTGGCCTCTGAGCTTTGGTGGGGATTAAATTAGATGGTACATGTGTAAAGGCCCTGGAAGAGCCTAGCTGACCAGTTCGGGGTCTGGAAGCTCCCTCCGGACTCTGCTCCACGGCCTCAGTCAGAGAACTTACCAAAGATGTTGGCTGACACGGAGCAGGCCCAGCCTAGCAGGCCAACAGCCCACAGGACCAGGGCCATTCTCCTGCCCTCCCTGGCATGAAGAGGGAGCGCTGTCCACCCTGGTCCTCTGACCAGGGTGCTTTATAGGGCTGTGGCTGGCACCGTCCTTACACTCAAGGGCTCTCAGTGGGGCAGTGCTCACTCTGCTGGTCATGAGGATCCCCCTCCACCTGCGTCTGCACCCTTCGAGGACCCTTGAGAGGCCAGTGGGGCATGAGAATCTTGTCTAGGCAGCAACGTGGGCACTGGGGTGAAGGCCAGCTTCCACAGGGGCGGGTAGCTTCACAGTCCTTAGCTCAATGTTCCTTAGCTTCGTGGTGACAGAACCAGGCCCACCAGGGTGAAAGTCACCCCTCCCTCTCCTGCCCCTCCCTCTCCCTCCCAGCTGCCCATGCGCCCTTCCTTTCTCTTTGCCTCCCTTCCTCTCTCCAACATTATTTTTAGAGCCCAAGAGTTGCAGGCCCTATTCTAGCAAGGACATTATGGCAGAGAACAAAACAGGCAAAATCCTGCTCTCCTTCATATGAATGTAAGAATTTGCACGAGGGACGCCACCTCCACCCACAGGTTGTCCCCACTCCTGCCAGCCTCGGAAGCAGGACCTGGCCTTGCTTCACTGCAGGCGTCCATCAGTGTGCTTCTGTCGGGCGTCCAGCTTCCATCCCTTGCTCCTGATCCTGTGTGACCTGGGATACGCTTGTGATTCCTGGGCCACAGCCTCTTCCTCTAGAAAGCAAAGTGGAAAGTGAAGTAAAGATGGGTCCCCTCCTTTCTGGGCACCTGAAAGAAATGGGCGAAACACTGAGGAGTGCCTATCACCCGGGGCTAGCAGCTGACCTCATTGGTTTTGCAAAGGGTGTCAGGATAGGTAATGACAAATGTGCAGAACATCCCAGCAGGATGAGGGGCAAAGGTCACTGGAGGACCCAGGAAGTTCACCGAGGACTTGTCCCCTGAGGAGAGAGGGAGGCTCATGTCAGAACCTGGGAGCACTGTCCCAGGAAGCAGGAAGGGTGGAGGTGGAGCGCACTCTCACTGGGAGGAGACGAGGGCCCACCCAGCTGCTGGGCAGTGGGGACACTGTGGTATTAAATAGTTAAAATACGTGGAGTGCTTAAAACAGGATTTGACAGCCACATGTCCCGTGTTGGCCACTGTGTCCCAGCTCAGGCTGCAAACACAGAATCACGGAGCATCCCAGACCTGGTGGCTTCACACAGATATTGATTTTCTCACACTTTTGGAGGCCGAAGTCCCAAGATGTCGGTGGCAGGGTTGGCTCCCCCTGAGGATCACCTCCTTGTCTGGTCCCTCTGTCCTGACCTGGTCTCTCCTCTGCATGCCTGTGTCCTGAGCGTCTCTTCTCTTGGGAACACCAGTGGAATGGGTAGGGCCTCTCTAAACTTATTTTAACTTAGTCACCTCTTTGAGGACCCTACCTCTAAATACAGTCACATTCTGAGGTCCTGGGGGTAGGACTTCAACATATATGACTTGGGGGGACATGGTTCAGCCCCAAACAGCTACTGACAACACTATTATGTTCATGATACAAACCACAGAAAATAAAATCAACCCAGGTGTCAGGTGTGGGATTAAACCAGGGGCACCCTGCTCTGTCAACCCTTCCTGGGGACACCTCATGCTCGGGGCTGCCACACTGCTGTCTCTCTCAGTCTCCAGCCAGACTTCTCCGTCATGCTCAGGTCCACCCTGCGGGTTGCTCCACACTCACTCCAGTTCAGCACATCCCACACCACCCTCCGCAGCACTCCCAATGCTGCCGCTGGCTGTGTGTGCCCGCCAGCCTGAGTCCCCTCCTCCGCTCACTTCTTGGCAGCCTCAAGTCCACACAGACAGTGCTCATTCACATCTCCCCGTCCAACCCTCACTCCGTTTCCCCACTTCTCCAGCCCTCTTCAGGTCCCCACTGCTCTGGACTTAGCCCACCAGAACAGCTCCTGCCCTGACACTTGCAGCTTCTTCGCAAGCTGGACAGTCCTAGAAAGAATGAACCTTACTGTTGGTGGAGACTCAGAAGGCTCAGGTGACCAATTTGCCCTGGGGAGAAGGAAGGCTAATAACTCATGTGAAGACTTAGGTTTCAGGCCAACATGGTCTGGGAAGATGCACTGGCATTTGTTAAAAGGGAGACTGAGAGGCCCCAGCTGCTGACCCTGTTGCATGGGCCCAGGCCACCCCACGCAGCGTCTTTCTCACCAGAGGAATAGAATTGGTGGGGCATCATGTGGTCCCTTGACATCTCTCCTCTTCAAGGATCCTATGGCAATGAGTCTTAGAAAAGGTTAACATGGCCGGGCGCAGTGGTGCACGCCTGTAATCCCAGTACTTGGGAGGCTGAGGCAGGAGGATCGCGAATTCAAAGCCCAGCCTCAGCAACTTAGCGAGGCCCTAAGCAACTCAGTGAGACCCTGTCTCTTATAAAATACAAAATAGGGCTGGGGATGTGGCTCAGTGGTTGAGTGCCCTGGTTTCAATCCCCAGTACCCCCCCAAAAAAAAAAAGAGAGAGAAAAGGTTAACATGGTTCAAGATGTGAACTGCTGTCCATCACCCCAAAATACCATGTGCACCAAGTTTGCTGGGGTTGGCTGTATGCTGAGTCACTCTTGCTGGCCTGGTGCTGGGAAGGAACAGAGTGGAATCAACACGGCCAGGCCCTTGCCAGAGGTGTCTCTGCTCCACTGGCTTTGGTGCTTTTGAGACTCTGGGCTCAGTAATTGTGAAGCAAGCCAGGATGAAGAGGATCATGGGGGTGAGGGACAGCAGCCTGTGAGCTGACTCCAAGCCAGAGCCCGCTGGAGGAGGAGAGTGCAAGCACTCCATGGGCCTGAGTACATAGGCTTCCTGCAGAATCCACACCAAGAACCCCCTACGCCCATAAGGAGAGTGCTTCTCTTCACCCAAGCAACAGAGCGGGGAGCTTAGGGGACCAAGCCAATTGCCTGCTCCAAGGGAAAGTGTCTTCTCACAGTGACTCAGCAACCCATCCCTGCTGCCATGTCCTCTCCACTGATCTCCCGAATGTGCAGGTTTCACAGAAACTGCAAGGCCATGCCTGGCTCAGCCTCCATCACCAGGCATCATCACTGACTCCATGCTGCTTGGCCCCAAGTACAGTGGCATAACTTTTTTCTCCTTCATTCCCTAGGATGAGAGCTTTATGGATAATAAGGGGGTTTAATGAAGATTTGGTAGGAAATAGAGTTATTGGATAATGGAGGAGGAGAGGGGGAGGTGGTTCCAAACGAAACATCAGACACCACTCTTTCTGAACCCACTCATCAACTGTCCCCACCACAGGGAATCATGTCTAAGACCTCCCTCCCCTAGTGTCAGCTGACACCTTACTGCTGGAATCCATGCTCCCCACCCCCATAGTCCCCAGGACTGTAAACCATGTGTCTCCTTCTCCTGGGTGGCCGGGCTAGTAATAAAGATTCCTGCCATTTGATTTCTTTACCAAGAAAGATGGAGCAGAAATACTTTTCCCTATGCCTCCTACCAATTATATCCAAACCCTGGGCATCATCTATAAACAAACATAAGATATCGAAAGGTGAGAGAAGGGAACAGACTGGCTAGAAACCTCAGAACCAGAAGGATGACACGGTAGTGAGTTCCTTCATTTATCAACTTCCTTCTTCTATCACTTCCTTTAAGAATGAAGATGGAATGAAAGACATTCTCAGATGAGGAAAGCTACAGAAATCTGTCCCCAAAAGACCTACCCTGAAAAAATGGCAACAGGAAGTTCTCCAGACAGAAAGGCATCAATGGAAGAAGTGAATTGCCGATAGTGATAAAAGTGGTAGTGAGTGATCATTGGTCATGAGTTCTCATGTATGTCAGGTTGGGTGTTGGAGAAGCTGGCAGCTCACATCCCTAGCCCCATCATCTGTAAAACTGTAATGCTATTAGTGTCTAATCCCTCAAGATAATGCAATAATAATAATCAATATAAGAAGCATACAGCACATAGCATGTCATAAGTACTTAATATGATTTTTCTTGCAAATATGTGGAATTTTAAATGATGGTAGTCCCAGACACTAGTGTTAAGGTGCATTTCTTTGCCTTAAAAATATTCACAATATCTCAATTTCTGTTTTCTCTGTGTGCCCAATGTGATATGCTGGGAGAGGGGTGTATCTGGCAATATGTCATCCACTAGCTTTTTTGTGCAGTCATTTTTAGCCCTGTCCCACACTGGCTGCTGCCTTGGACTCTGGCCCCTTAAATTTTGCAGCCCTAAGGCAAACATTAGCCTTAGGGTATTTTTTCCCCTTTTTCCTGAATTTTTTAAAGGGGAAGCATCATCTTCAGCTTATTAAGTTTTTGAAGGTGTGGCCCCACATGATTGTTGAAGACCAGAAAACTGATGCTTCTGAATATCCTGCTTTCTTGGTTTTCAGTTGTTCCGGGTCTTGAGTAGTGTTAGTTGTGCTCCATTATTTTATGCAGTAAATATATATTGGCACTACCATTTTATTTTCCACTATGGTTCCCTTTTTGATTTCAAAGGCTTAGTCTGCCTTCTAATAATTTAAATAGCTTCTGAAGTCACTCTTTTCTTCTTGGATTCATTTTGGTCTGGTATGTGTTGCTGTATTTGAGCCTTTATTTATTCTTTTCTGGAAAATGTTTTTGTTTTGCATCAGTGAGATTGCAGGAGAGAAAATCAGTACTGTGGCACTGCCCAAAGGGTTAGACATCTTGTCCAGTGCCACCTCCTCAGCCACCACCATTGAAGTGTTCGTCATCTGATCAACAATCCAGACACAGACACTACTTTGTTATTTCTGGCTCTTATTTTAGTGTGCCTCATCATTCTGTAACTTTCCAGATCTGTTCCTGAAGTGTGTAAGTAGCATCTGGATCTCCACCTCTGCATGGAAGAGGCTACCTCACCTTGACATTCTGTGTCGGTCCTTCTTTTCCAGTCTTCTCACATCTGTCTAGATCACCTGGAAGCACGCCATACAGTCCCATTCTTAATGGGAGGGTCTCCCTCACCTTCTTCATTTGTGGTTAGCTTTAAGATGGAGCTCCTCGATGGTCCCCTGATCCTAATCCTCTCTCTCTATGGAGAAATCCAGCAGAGAGCTAAGATCTGAGGGACACCTCCTGTAGCCTTTCTAAGTCTGTTCTGAACCATAACAATCCAGACATTACATTACTAGAGATGCTTCCTCCAGGACTTCCTTCCCAAGCAATTTGATCCCTCATGTATCTCTACTCCCCGCTTAGGTCAGCCTACCCAGGACTTCAAAGTCCCATTTTTTACTTGAAATCTGGCCAGTATATCTTCTAAAATGTCATCTCTTCTCCCAAGAAACACTTGTCTTCTCTCATTTCCTTAAATTTTTCCCAACTATTCCAATGCTTCTATGCTGATTGGAAAAAGGAAGCATGCTTTTCTAATGGTTGCATTTTCTCCTTAATTTCTTAAATCCGCCTGATTCCTAGAGATGGAGTGCTGGGAGCCAGCCCCAGCAACTTGTAAGGTCCCAAAGGACGGGTGGACTTGGTGCAGAGAAACGACTCTGGAGCAACTTGAAGCAAGTGCTGCTCAGACATCCATCAATAAGCGAATACACTTTCTTCTCAGTAGCTCATGGATCTTTCTCTAAAATAGACCATATGTTATTCCACAAAGCTACTCTTAGCAAATATTTTAGCTCTTCTTTTGTAGTATTAAGTAAAGCAGAATTAAACAAGGTACAAGCTATAGAGAAATTACCCCAAGATTTGTCATTAACCACAATTTCCAGCAGATGTCTAGCACATAGCGGGTACATTAAGGTATTTTCGTCTTTTCATCCTACTGACCTTTGTTTGCTCTTTGGTGTCAGACCTATTGTTAGCATAATGACTCTATTTTGTTTTAAGCTAATTTTTCCGAACTGCTAAGCAAAACATGCACTTAATCTTTAGCTCGTATTGTTTTTGATTTAACCTTAAAAGTCTGTTCTATTACCTTAATAAGCTCAGTTAAAACTAAGGTTATTTACTGCCAAACAATCAGTTGGGAGTGCTTAATTTTTATCCTAATATTCTTTGTTATTGATTTGTCCTCTACCTATAGTAATACATATGTGAGACCTAAGCCAGCATTAGCTACTCATAACCAATTAACATGCAATGAGGGCATAATATTTTTCTAGTTGTTTGTGTATGCTGTTTCTTTGTTCTCATTGTCCTGCATTTCCAGGGTGGCCCTTGACGTCCAAGCCTGGCTGTTTTACTTGTAAAGCATTAACTGGGGCAGGTGTGGTCAGCACAGGAGCAAGCAATTCCTGTCACTGTAGTTTTTTGAAGAACTCCTCAAACTCTGTACTTTCAGACTTATTATGTGTAATATTGGTACATTTTTTAAAGCACTCCGCATCCTCCCCCAAGCTCTGCAGACTCATTGAAGTTAAATTTTTATCACAACAATCATTAGTAACAAGCTTTACAGGGAATATGATTTGCAGTTGCATAGTTATAAATATGATAATTACAAGAAAACACCCAATTCCCAGAAGAGATGACAGGGGCAATTTCCTGGAATGGTGGCCTTGCCAAGCCCTTCCCCATGCTCGGACCTTGTCAAGCAGCATGGCAGAAATGGTCCCCGCCAATGGAGATTCAAGGATAGAACTTAAAATTGTCTGTGGATTTGTAATAATTTCACTGAATTCTTTTACTTCTCAAACTAAAAAAATAAATAATTTTCCTCTCACATTCCTTTTTAAACTAACACAAAGTTATTACATGATTGGCTTAATCCCTCCAAAAAGAATTAATGCCATACACTATATTAAAAGATAAAAAGCTACATGACTACCTATATGACACTAGAAACAGAAAAACACATTTGTCAAAATTCAGCACCCTAATAAATTATAAAAGTCAACATTCATAATCAGAACTCTCAAGAAACTAAGAATACAACATAACTTCTTTAATCTGATAAAAGGAACATGCCCCAAATTTATAGATAATATAGTTATTGGTGAAAGATAAAGTGTTTTCCCTCAAGGGAACAGTTCAAGGATGTGTACTACTACTTTATTTTTAGTTGTTGATGGACCTTTATTTTTTATTTATTGACTTCTATGTGGTGCTGAAAATTGAACCCAGTGCCCCACGCCCCACGCATGCTAGGCAAGTGCTCTACCACTAAGCCACAAACTCCAGCCCACGACTTTTTTTTTTGTGGTGCTGAGGATTGAATCCAGGACCTTGTGCTTGTGAGGCAAGCCACTCTACCCACTGAGCTACATCCCCAGCCCACCTTACTACTTTTATCCACAATGAACTGGTCATTCCTGCCTATGCAATAAAGCAATGAAAACTAATAAAAGGTACATGCATTAAAAATAAATAAAAGTGACTTTATTAATTGAAAACATAACACTGCATATATAGAAAATGAGTGGGATTATGCAAAAATTCTGTGACTGACAGATGAGCAATTTTAGCAATACCACAGGACACAAAATATCAAAAAATTTTGATTTTTATCTATTCTAGTAATGAAACATCTGAAAATGAAATTTGAAAACAATTACATTTATAATTTAATTGAAATTAAAATATTTAGAAACATAACAAAGTTCAAAATCTGAACAGTGAAAACTACTAATGGTAGAAAAAAATCCTAAAGAAATGGAGGAATATATCATGCTCATGTATCATAAGACTATTCAATGTTGTTGAGATGGCAATTGATCTAGATAGCTTCAGAACAATTGCTGTCAAAATCCCAGCAGGTTTTAATAGAAGTAGGCAATTTGATCCTAAATCTTTTACAGAAATGCAAAAAAAAAGAAAAAGAAAAAAAACCCACCCCTAGTTAGGGTAAAAATAATTTTAAGAAAGACATGAAAGAGTTCTATTACCCAACTCCAAACCATATCATAAAACCTCAGTAATTGAAAATTTGATGTTAGCATAATAATATAATGTAAAAAGAGTATCAGGTGCAGAAATAAACCCACATAATATGGTTAATTTATTTTCACCAAAGGCATTTACATAATTCAAGGGAAAATAGCCTTTTCAAAAAATGATGCTGGAGTAATCAGATCCCCACATGCAAATTGGAATGGCGAGCTACCATAGCATTCCTAAATGACTTAAGTCTCAAACAGGGACAGTACTACAGGTGTGGAACAAGAGGGATTCCCATTCAGTGGTTGGATTTTAGGCTATTTCTGGATACCTTATTCTGTATCGTTGATGTACATAACAATCTTTGTGCCATTTTTACACTGCCTTGACTACTGTGGCTTAATAAGAAGTCTCTAAATCAGGAATTGTCTGACCTTCAATTTTGTTCTTTCTCCAAGCTCATGAGCTGTTCTAGGTCCTTTGTCTTTGTATATAAATTTTAGAACTAGCTTGCTAATTTCTATTTGAAAAAGTCTCCTGGGATTTTAATTAGGATTGTTATGGCTACAGGTCAATTTTGGGAGAACTGACATTTGATCACCATTGAGTATTCCAGTCCATTACTCTGGTTTTTCTTTCTGTTCATTTATTGTCATCTTCATGCATTTTTTAGTTTCGTCTTACACATTTAATTGTCCATCTGTCGACATTTCGCATGCCATGGAAAATGGTATTGCTATTTAATTCTGATTTCCAATTGCCCTTTGCTAATATATACAACTATTAGTTCTGGTAGCATTCATTAGATTTTTTCCATGTATACAACATGTCACCTGGAAATGTTTTCTTCCATTCCAATTGTATGGCCTTTACTTCTTTATCTTCCTTCATTGCCCAGTGTCAAAATATCCCGTACAATACTGGGAAGAAGCAATAGTGGATAATCTTGTTTTGTTCTTTGCTGTAGGGATGGAGATATATATATATATATATATATATATATATATATATATATATATATATATATATAT